>CAJQZM010040121.1:0-14014 GCA_907164665.1 Colias nastes | reverse complement strand
AATCTGCTGAATCGCAAAAGCGCGGGAAATACACAGACTATAAAAATTCAATTTTAAAAATTCTTGGAATGGAACGTTTAAAAAAGTATCTTCGTTCAAAAACGGCCGCAGGATCGGAACATTTCTCGATTTGTCCATTGTATACAAATTATACGTAATACAGACTATACTAAAAAAAAAACAACTGATTACATAGATAGCATGAAAAATGGATGTGAAATGCTGGCTGGTTTAGTTAATTTTAAATATGCTACAGCAATACTTTTGCATTTAATTTATTCGAGTACTGTTATGCTTTACTGTGCTTTCTCTTATGATAAAATAAGCTTAATAGTTCCGACAAAAAATTATAAATACCTATTATTTATATTGTTTTTTGTCTTTGTTTTACTACCACCAAAACTAACACTGTAAGTCATAATTTTGTACAAATGAACTACCTAGGTAGGTACAAATCCGAGACAAAGTTAACACGTCATAAGAAAGTATTAGATATACAAGGGGACAGTGAATAGCAGTGACTTGCAAAAGTAAATAAAGTGCTTCCGTCTGACTCAAGCCATAAGGAGTAAAAATATATACTGGCCACAATCCAGATGTTTTCGAGGTCGACTTTTTGTTTCGTTTTATGCGAAAATAATTGAGATTTCGTATGAATTCGGCGGTATCCTTAACAAAAAAGATTTTTACTTTTTTTTGATAATTTGCAAGGTTTTTCAAGTTCTACATACATAATATTATGTTATTCAATTCCTGTTTTTATGAGTAAAGATATGTATATTGTAAAAAATTAAAGCAAAGACGTGTTGCAATTTTTTGTAAACATGATAAGAGCTTAATAAACATGTTTTTTTATACATAAATTTACTTATGTAATCTTAATTAGTAATTGCCATTGTAAGGCCAACTGTTACCTGCTGCAAATATAAAAATCTGTATTGATTTTGATGTATGTTGCTCTGACATGCAAAAATTAATGAACCTAATTAGCTGCAACTAGAATACCCATAGATTACGACCTAGGATAATATTATAAAAATGCATTTTATCAATCCAGATACCACGCGAAGCCGCAGGCTCTACCTAGTACATCATAGCCCTTAGCAACAAAATTAAAAAATGTCCCTTTCAAAAGAAGCGGCCTTCATTATCCCAAATAGGAACTTTTAATAAAGTCTTATTGTCCAATACTTCACAAAAACCAGTATATCTTGACCCGCTTCCAGATCCCAATACGGTCATTTGGAAGGTCACGCTTACGTAACAGTGGTATATAACTCAAGATTGTAATAATTTATAATCGCTTTAATTTTATAAATTAAGTGGCACTTGGTATAAAAATATTCGCGAATTATATTTAAAAGTTAAATATTTCGATTTGTAAGTTTTTGAACGAATGAATGGATGTCATAAATGCTTTGGGTTAGTTTAGTACTATTTTACCTGCTTTGTAAAATATAATAGATGTTTAAGTACAAAAAATATCGTTAGAATAATGTATTAATGTGTATTCAAAGATTTATGTTTATTTTAATAGTTTTTTAAAGGTTTATCACGCCTAACGTAAATTATAGATCAACAAATAACAATTATACACAAAATTCAAATTTTTATCAGTTCGTATAATTTATCGATCCTAAATACATTAACATTTAAACAGGAATAATCGAAGTTAGTCTGGTAGTTTTTTATAATAAATGGAGGTGATCTTTGAATAGGCACAAAAAATGTAACATACGGCACGGTCATTGACCCCCGAATCATTTGAATCTTCATCTCTATGACCGTGTGTGAGGTTACTGATTTTTAAATGTCTATTTGATTATCCTATTTCTTACTAATAATGTTGGATGTTTTTAAAGAAACGAATTTATAAGTAACATATATTTAGTTTTTTTTTATGGTACCTACCTATTTCAGAATGCAAGACTTTTATTTTATTAAAATAACGTGAATTTATGCATCCTTTTTTTCCGGTTAAATATTTTGCTCATTGTTAAAATTGCTTGCTAAGAAAAGTTGAAAATCTATTCATGAATATTCTTTTGCATTCGTTCGTTTTGCTTCCATTTCCATACATATATAAGCACGTCTGTTGCTCGTAAGAGAATAGACTTCCAATTTATGAGTAAATTTTAATTATATAAATGTACTTGTATAGATTCAGCCGAAGCCAAGGAAGGCTCTAGTTTAAAGAAAGTAACGGTCATGTGTGATCTCGATCGCCTATTGTTTTCCCGCGCAATAATCTCAACGTCAGCTAACTGTTTAATTTGAATACTCGTATAGTTCCCAAGCTTTCGTTTTAAATTTAATAATGTTAATTCAGTAGCTATTTACTTAAAAGATTAAAGCAAAACTTTAATGAACTGCCGAGTCTGGAAATTTTTTTTTTTTTATTCTTTGGCGTAAAAGAACATGTCACAACTCACAAGCTATGTTGAATTTGTGTAATCCGTCATTTTTGTGAATGTGTGTACATACCTATTAATAATATCTGTGTATGTGTAACCGAAAGAAAGAAAGGATTTGAGTTTTTTAATAGAACGTAAGGATGTTTGATGGTAATAAATTGACAAATGCAGAGTCAAGGCAGCTTTGATTATTGTAAGGATCGCCCATGGATCGCCTATATTTTTCCTGATAGCAAGATAATATTAATGGTTACGATTATGTAGCAACTAAAGAATACATGATACTGTCACATGTCATTCTACTAGGTACATACTCGGACGAGGCAACAACTACTAATCGATAACTTCACAATGCTGGTTATACGTTTAACGTTTGCAAATATTACTGCTACTTCGTAGAAACATATTAAATATCTAGGTGCATTATGCGTTGTCTGGTAAAGATAGCTGCACATTTTTAATTATTATTATTTATTCATAAAGTTATTTGTATAATTTATCTATTAGGTAGGTCCATAATGTCATTTCGAAATCCTGTAGAGACTTTTTTTTTATCAGAGCTGGAGAGTTTAAAATGGCGGGATGAGACTAGTTTTTAAATATTTATTTTATTACAGTTTTAATTAAACTTACCGAAAACTCGAACTCACTGAGCTTTTCTTCTTACTTTTAATTAGATCTTACTTTCGTTATTTTTTTAAAAGTGAAATGACTTTTTTTATAAAAATATATATTTTATACTACGAATGTGTTTTTTTCCACCTTTTTTTGTCCATGGAATGTTTTTTTTTCTTTTTTCTTGTGATTAGCGCAATTGTTAAGTTGCCTGTATATAAAATTCATTTTTTTATTCTTAGAATAAGTATAAATGATTTAGTTATAAACTCAAGATATAAATTATTAACAAAATAATGTAATTTCAAACCGAGAGCCGGATGTATTTATAAAACACAGCAATAAAATTGTGCGTTTCATTTAGTTAAATATTTTACGACTGCACGGCTCTGCAAGTATGTAAGAGTGGTTACTTTTTATTAGTTTTCTCCTATTATATTATGTTCTTCTAGAAAACGGTGAATTTATGTCACACTTGCTAATAAATCGTAATAAATATAATAAATTTATTACAAACATTATCATTACATAGTAGGTATAAAACAAAGTCACTTTCTCTGTCCCTATGTCCCTTTGTATGCTTAAATCTTTCAAACTACGCAACGGATTTTGTTGCGGTTTTTTTTAATAGATAGAGTGATTCAAGAGGAAGGTTTTAGTATATAATTTATTAGGTTTTAGACAAAGCGGGCGAAGCCGCGGGCGGTAAGCTAGTTATGTTATAAGTATATATAATATTATCGTGTCGCACTCTACAACTAAAACTTGTCAAACCTTCATCTCTATAAATTTATTTTTATTATAAGCACCTAGCCAAGTCAAATTTTTAATTTAAACAATTTAAAAATGTACATAAGCATTATAATAATCACTTAACTAGATAGGACATTGTTCAATTAAAATTAATCTCATGTAACACAACATCTTCATTTCAAAACAGCGCATCCATGCATTTTACAACCTTTTACACCATAAAGAACAGTAGTAGACGGATATCACATTAGCCTGGTATTGGGAGGCGTGCCATTGAATATACCTACCGAAATGCACCCAGACAGACGTATAGAACACCACTTCACCCCCTTTACGTCTCAATAGCTACTAGGCGGGCATGTATGACTAAGCTTAAACACATTTTACAAATTAACATGCGTGTTTTACGTGATTTATCGAATATTTTAGACTATATTCATTAAAATATAAAGTCAATAAAATAGTAAAATTATGTTTTAAAAAAATAAATTAATGATGCAGACACACGCTACAATATTTCTTTTTTCTTAATTTTTTAATTAAATACCAATTCAGCCAGTTACAAACAAATTAAAAAAAATATAACTTACTTTTTTAGGTCCGTTTTGGACGATGGTCTCGTATTCCAATCCTTCCACTGACATTTTTTAATTTTTTAAAACACCAAGGAGTTATCACTGTTTTAAGGCGCACGTAGCAATTGTATCGATTTGATTGTTAGCGTAAAAAATATTTTACGGCTGCGTCGCGTCAACGTTAGAACACTAAACGATTTGTTAAATCACTGTATCCATTAATTTCGATTCGTCGAATTGAACGCCAAATGACCGCGCCACCGACAGGCACGAATGCAACAACCGATGTGACGCCCACACACTACACAGAGTACAGACTCCCTTCTCCAGTGAATGACTACACACTACACACGGCAAGTGCATGCATAAAATTCTACGAGCGGGCAAACCTGTTACCAGAAACAATCTTATCGAAATGATAAGTATTGAACATACGATTTTACATGAGTTGCAGGAATACGTCGTTATTTTTATATTTTTTATACACTCTATATTTTCAAACAAAGGTTAAACCCTTGTTAAACCACAGTTAAACTACCCTTACCTTTATTTTTTTTTTAATAATATACAGTACATTTTTTTTTCAAGAGAAATGTTCAGGGCTGTGGTTCAGGGTATTTATTGATATCAGTTTGCGTTTGAAAAACCATTGAGTTAGTAATTATTTTAAATTAAGCTTCCTGGATCGAGTTGTTCACTTCAGGTGATGCAGAAGAATGGAATTTTTCGTTCTTGCTTGATAATTACATTTGTGGCTTAAAAAATTTCATTTAATAAATTTGACATATTTGAAACTAATAACTATCAAATTAGGTTCAAATAACCGTACATCAACAGGAATGGGTATTTAGGGCGGGATTTAAGCAGGTTGGTATTGTAGTCTCATGAAGTACATATTATAAACTATTTAATGAAATAGAGCTTTCTTCAAGGTGAAATATTTAACATCTTCATTAATAAAATGGTTTTGTATTTTTTGTTATTTATTTTACAAATTTTAGCATCCGTATGTAGTATGCAAGGTAGTATGCGTATGCTGGCCATTTTGTTTTGTTTTTAATTGAAAGGTGCGGCTTATCTTATATCTTTTCAATGCGAATTAATACCTTCTTCTAAAATTTTTCATATATGTATACTTAAAATTAAATAATTAATTAAATTATACTTTGAAGTACATCATTTTTATTTTCATTTATATTAATAATTAAAAATAAAATCAATAACTAATTCTTTTGGTTATATAATTTTGCGTGTGGTAATGAGCATACTATTATGGTATCTGACAGTGACAACTGACAAATGACAGAATCGAATCGGTAAATGTGACGGCAAATTTGTAAACATAACTTAAATATAATAATTAGAAAAAGCTTGTAAAGTAATTATATAAACTGCCTGATGATGAACTACAGGCAATGCTAAGTAAATATATATCAAACATAACGTACTGTGCTGGATATTGAAGAAGGCCTAAATAGGTTATTTTATTCAAAATGTGTGAAGAATTGAAAGTACTAAAACAAGGCGCAGAAGCGAAGTTGTATATTTGTAATTATTTAGGAAAACCTGCGTTAATAAAGGAGAGATTCAAGAAGAACTACAGGCATCCTGACCTAGATGAGACCATCACTAAAGAGAGAATAAAAAACGAAGCGAGATCCATCGTGCGTGCTAAAGCGGCTGGAGTTAAAACGCCAACTTTATACTTAGTCGATTTCGAACGACGAAGAATTTATATGCAGCATTTTGAAAATAGCATCACAGCAAAAGATTCGATCATACAAATAAAAAAATCGGGAACAGGCGATGTTGCCAGCCTCGATGCTCTTGCCCGAAAAATAGGTGAAACCGTTCGAAAACTGCATGATAATAATATTATTCATGGAGATTTGACCACTTCTAATATATTGCTTGTTGAAAAAAATCCCAGTTCTAGTGAATTAAAATGGCTTGATTATGATAATATTGAGTTAGTTATGATTGACTTTGGCTTATCCCATGTAGATTCTAGTGCAGAAGATAAAGGTGTAGACTTGTATGTGCTAGAAAGAGCCTTAATTAGTACACACAATGATTGTCCTGATCTATTTTCAAAAATCTTTGATGCTTATAAAAGTTATAGTAAAAGTAATATTAAGGAAATTATAAGCAAGTTTGAAGAAGTAAGAGCCAGGGGAAGAAAGCGAACAATGGTTGGATAGTATATTGTTTTCGTATTAAATATTTTAAAAGATATTGTTCTCTTCATTTTATAACTATAAATATCATTACCTCTTAACAAAAGGTTAAGAAATTAGGTATGGTCTTATTAATATAAACAATGTAAAAGTACAATACATAATATTGTAATATTATGTCTTGCTAAATTAATTGTAATTCATATTCTTATTGATATAATATATTGCTAACATTGGACTATAATTTATTTAATTAACAACTGAGGCACAAATTTTTAGGGCCGATTTTTCAATCCCGAGATAAACAGTCTAATAATTATTGAGATAACTTTGAAGTCTGACATTATATAACAAAAATTAATCATGCTGGGCCGATTTTTCAATAATTTTAAAAATTTTCTATGCATTTGTAAATTGTAAGTGTTGTCTACCTATGTCTACATATTATTATCATAATAATATATTACATATGGTTCCAATACAATCAATTTATCTACAGGGGTCATTATTTCATATTTAATTACATTTTATTTTATCTGTTGTGATTTCGATACATATATTTTCACTTAGATCATTAGAGTACGCTGGCAAATGTTCTAACTAAACTTTCTGCTGATTTTGGTGCGGGGAGGGTAACTCACACTATGAAACACAATCACACATTCACAAAAATAATTTGTCACGAAAGTCGTAAAAATTTACGACCTTTTATGCGACGAGTTTTTAAATTCAACTCTATCACTAAGTTCATAAAGATTAAATTTGTATTTCATTCCAAGATAGTCTCGTGGGGAGTGCGGTTCAATATCGCGTTCTAAATTCAACTTTATCACTTAGTTCATAAAGATTAAATTTGTATTTCTTTACAAGATAGTCTCGTAAGGAATGCGGTTCATTATCGCGTTTTTAATTCAACTTTATCTCTTAGTTCATAAAGATTAAATTTGTATATTTTCTTTCCATGATAGTCTCGTGGGGCCGCATCAATGATCGAGTAAACATGACTCGATTATATTTTGTCTTGATCATATCGCTAAACGATACATCGACGATTGTTAGAAATTGCATTTAAATAGATATTTACGTAAAAAAAATAAAAAAATACTTACAAATGAAAGGTTATTCCATCTTTTTAAATATTTGATGTGTTTGACTTGTTTCTGCAAGACTTGACAGCACAAAACGGCATTTTTAGCGGAGCACTCGCAGACGTCCTTTCGATGTTTTACGAATACGCAGTGTTTGTAATCGATTACGCAAGTGGTTTTTATGAAAGCATAATGCCGGGTCCAGACTGGTGAAACGTAACATGCAATGTAACATTCTGCCTTTCATTGCATGTTCGCTGCAAGCGTGGACGCATAGCGCGCTCTTAACGCGCATTCACTACGAACCTCCCGTATTCGTGTTCCTTCATCCTTGCCCCTTTGTGTTCGTCGAAAAACCGACAAAAAACTGATCGCTCCGCGCGCGGCTTGTAATGCTCGTAGCATGCGCGTGTAATGCACAATTCGCGCGCGCAAGACGTCCACACTATGAGAAATTGTTACAAAGTGTGTTACCTTTCATGATACATTGCAGCAATGTGGACGGTGAATTCTTTCATTGCATGTTACATTTCATGTTACGTTTCACCAGTCTGGACCCGGCATAAGATTTTTCGATTCGAATAATCTTATACCTCGGCAAAAGGGGAAGCGCCTGTGAGTGTTTTTTTTTTTTTTTTTTTTATTTGCATCACAAACACATATAACAATAATATAGGTACAATACTTATTTAACTTTATAAACCTTAATGACTAATTGTTATTGCAATAACATGTGTTGACTACTAGACTATAAATAATTAAAATCGCTTACACATAAACAAAGAGTAATCAATATACTAATTAACAGATAATAGGTAATTTAAAAAGGGAAATGGTATAAATACTACTAGAGACAAATTTCTAATCTATTGAAGGACCTGCGACAGTATAGTAAGGTTATCAAATAGGCATTTCCGAAATCTAATAGTGGTCCATTGAAAAGTTACATTTGGGGTTACATTTTTTAGAGGACGCAATTTTATTTTTTTGATGTGTAGGGGTGGTCAGTGTGAAGCTATCACCAAGTTTGTGGGGTCACCACCCTTGTCCCACGGCCGCCATCTTGAAAATAGCGGTTGATATGGTTTTTACGATATATCTCTTAAACTATTTATTTGATAAAAAAAATTTGTGTACATTATTTGTTGCAAATTAAATACTCTACAACTTTGATCCTGCAACTTTTTGTCGTAGAACTATAAATAAAAAAGTTATAAGCGAAAATGTTCAGAAATTAGAGATATTTATATTTCTCAATAAAACTTTTTTTTTATAATTTTACGTAGAAATGATATTTGACCATTTTTGTAGATTGTTTTTCGAGGAACAACTTTTATATACAACATTTTTTCATTAATTAAATAGCTAAGGTTTTACAGCGCTCCGAAGTGAGTACTAATTTTCAGTACTCTGAACTATACAGTATACTTATATTATGTGTGTACTAATAATAATTTGTCATCAGTAATGGTTTTTTTTTGTTATTATAATATTTTTAATAATTAATTTTGCAATATCACTAATAATTAATTATTGAATCTTTTCCCCACCACCCAGGAGGTAGAGTCTGGAAGCGCGACTTTTTTTTACGTCGAAAAGCAGGTCTGAAATGTTCTGCAGTGTGCTTCTATTGTTCTGGAGTATGAGAAAAGAGCCAATAGCCAATATATGTATAGTTAAGAGTACTGAAAAATAGTACTCACTTCAGAGCGCTGTAAAACCTTAGTTATTGACGTTATGAAAAAATGTTGTACATAAAAGTTGTTCCTCGAAAAACAATCTACAAAAATGGTCTGATATCATTTCTTCGTAAAATGATAAAAAAAGTTTTATTGAAAAATATAAATGGCTCTAATTTCTGAACATTTTCGCTTATAACTTTTTTATTTATAGTTCTACGACTAAAAGTTACTACACCAAAGTTGTAGAGAATTTAATTTGCAACAAATAATGTTAACGATATTTTTTTATCAGTTAAATAGTTTAAGAGATATATCGTAAAAACCATTTCAACCGCTATTTTCAAGATGGCGGCCGTGGGACAAGGGTGGCGACCCCACAAACTTGGTTTTAGCTTCACACTGACCCCCCCTACACATCAAAAAAACAAAATTGCGTCCTCTAAAAAATGCAAGGTTAGGGCTAAAAAATGTAACATTTCAATGGATCATAGGTTTACTCGCGATAATGTCAAGATCTGGAATTATCTCGCACAACTTATTGTAATTTGTGCAGATTCTGTTTAGAGTGCTATAATATGCTCTTTGGGTGCGGTGGATTGGTAACGTGAAAGTTCGATTATTTCGATTACTTCTAAGTGGTATATGAAAGGAGATTTGGGAAAGAGCTGCAGTGGACAGTTGACCACATATAATTTTATTTAGAAATATTAATTCTAATATTTTTCGACGATCTGACAGTTTTACTTGTTTAAAATAAGATAATCTTTCCTCCCAAATTTCCTCCTATGTATGAAGCGTTTTGTTTAGATGAAACCGATATGTAAGTATTCTCATAAATTTGATTTGGATTTTTTCTATATTTTTTATATGAATCAAATAAAAGGGGGACCAAATCATACTTGCATATTCCAATTTGCTACGAATGAGAGAGTTAAAAAGACAAATATAAGATTTAGGATTCCGGAAACCTTTACATGAACGTAAAATAAACCCTAGCAATCTGTTACATGATTTATAAATATGTGTATAATGGTCCAAAAATGAGAGTTTGCTATCAAGGATAATTCCTAAATCACGTACGTTTGACTTCCATATCAGATTTTTAGCATTTATAGAATAATTATATTTTATTTTTACTGCCGTACTACCAAATTCCATAACATAGCATTTATCTACATTAAGAAACATAGCATTTGTATCACACCAATCTTTTAATTTATTCAAATCATTTTGTAGTTCAATGCAGTCATTTATAGTGAAAATTTTTCTAAATATTTTTAAATCATCAGCATAAAGTAAACAATTTGATGAGAAATTATTGCACAAATCATTTATAAAAATCACAAATAATAAAGGGCCCAGATTTGAGCCCTGAGGAACACCCGATAATACAGGAATAGGACGAGAATAACTTCCAAGTATTCTGACTATCTGAGATCTATTTAATATATATGAAGAGAGCCAACGCAGCAAATTACCGCGGATTCCCTCGCAGAATAGTTTACCAAGTAGTCGCCTATGATTAACCTTATCGAAGGCTTTCCTAAAGTCTGTATGTATAGAGTGGACTTGTATTTGACTATTCAACGCCCCATGAATAAAATTTGTATATTCTAAAAGATTCGTCGTTGTAGATTTTTGTTTCACGAAGCCGTGTTGTTTCGTGCTAATAGTTGGTTTGATAAAAAAGAATATATGATCATACACTAAAGCCTCTAATATTTTTGAAAAACATGAAAGAATGCTAATTGGTCTATAATTTTCACAGTTAGTTACATCACCATCCTTATGCACAGGTACTACGTGAGCAGTTTTCCAGATAGTCGGAAATTTACCTATCTAATCTAATAATATGTTATCCATTACTTAATGATCTTTCTTTCTTTAAGTATTTTCATCTTATTTTTTATTTAGAAAAGTTAACTGGCAAGTGGCAAGTTTATATTTGTAATGTCAAAAATTAACATAACCTCAAATCAAGAATTCATGTCATAACCTGAGTGTTTGTTTATTTAGAAAATAGTGCAATTTAATAAATATAATAAGCCACAATGAAGCAGCATTTACGCTGTTTATCAAAATCTCTTCTTTACAATAAAAACTTGACGTCTCCTTTATGTATAAGTAAGTAAAAATTCGAAAATTTCGATGAACAATTTTGTTTTGATAATTTGCACTTATTTTTTTTAATTATAGGATTATTAAGTACACAAGAAGCAGTTGAACGCCGTCACCACCTATTTGAACTAGAAAGGAAGAGACAGGTAGAAAATGTTGGGCGAATCGAGAAAATAGAAGTAAACTACAAGGGTATCCCTAAAGATTGTACACTGGTCATGAATAAAGATATGTCTACGCCGTATGACTGTGCTAGACGTAAGTTTTTAGCTATTTTTTTCAAAAATTATATATAGATATCATACGTATCATAAATT
Source organism: Colias nastes (assembly GCA_907164665.1). Classification (NCBI taxonomy): domain Eukaryota; kingdom Metazoa; phylum Arthropoda; class Insecta; order Lepidoptera; family Pieridae; genus Colias; species Colias nastes. The sequence continues at coordinate 2,275 of CAJQZM010040121.1, read as the reverse complement.
ATAAATCTATACTAGCTGTGTTGGCGACTTCGATCTTTCGTGCGTAGATTCATATTTGTATTGTCGTAGTGATAGTGAAGTGTAATTACACTAAATAAATGTTGCACGCAGTTGAGACCGACGACTTGAAGCCGCGACCGTACGGTGAACTATAGACATTCATTCACTGCCGTACAAGGACTGCTCGAGCAGTCACAACCGACCCCTCGAGCAGTCCGTGTACGTCGCTCAGCCGTTAACTGCTCAAGCAGTCCGTGTATGGCCGGGCTAATAAAACGTAAAATGCTTTCAGATCTAAGTCAATGGCATGCAGAGAGCAGTGCTCTGGCTCTGCTTGATGGTATGGTGTATTGGGATATGCATAAACCTCTTACAGAGAGTTGTACATTGGAAGTAAGTTATTTTATACATAACTAGCTTTCCGCCTGCGGCTTCGCTCGCTTTGTCAAAAACCTAATAAATTATATACTAAAACCTTCCTCGAGAATCACTCTATCTATTACAAAAAACCACATCAAAATCCGTTGCGTAGTTTTAAAGATTTAAGCATACATAGGGACATAGGGACAGAAAAAGCGACTTTGTTTTATACTATGTAGTGATGATGAATTATTATGAGTCGCTAGAATTATTTTTCTATCTTAAGAATTTGTTGAGTTCAGCTTTTTCAATGTTTATCATTAATTTGCTTTTATAAAAGTCTTGTTTCTTTTAAATTTTTTATACCTACATCAGCTGTTTTTCTTGTATATTTTTTTTCAGAAACGTTCGGTCATAAGCATTTGTTTATAATACGTGAAAATTTAGAAAATGCAATAACAGTGCTTGTTTGCATGCCTACCTCTTACTTCATGAAAAATCCAGAACTTTTCCATTCCCCTATATTAATCCATATTTTTATTCTCAGTTACAAAACTTCACAGTAGCAGAGCCGCAGCAGGTAAACAAGGCATTCTGGAGGACATGCTCCATGGTGCTTGGTGTCTGTGCGATGAAAGCTTTCAAAGATAGCGTTCCTGTTAAATTGCATAGCTTTCCTGGACCAGATAGTGAGCATCTTTTTTTTTTACTATATTTTGCCTTGCATAAGGTAATTATGCTATAAAAATATCTTGTAGAAAGAACACACATTTATGTAATTTTTAATCAAATGTACAAATTTTCTCTTTCTGTACTTTGACACTTTGAAAACACGTCATAAAAAATTTAAGTAAGTAATTAAAATGTTTGAAAAGTTTTAATTTACCTTTTCTATTGCGTGATAACACCACCCTCTGTATAAATTATAACTTTATTTCTGACCTTTTATATGTTGTACAATATTTTTCATTCATGATTTTTTCTATTTCTCCAGTACGCAGCGGCTCATTCATATACGACATTGACTTACCAACCCTACTGGACTGGAAACCAACTCAACAAGAGTTGCACACACTCAGTGCGGAGTTCGTAATGTTAACTCGAGCTGGTCTGCCCGTGCAGAGGCTGGATGTAAGCGAGCAGCTTGCACTAGAAATGTTTAAAGACGAGCACAAGGCTGGCCAGATACCAAGCATTGCATCAGGCAATGGTAAGTTACGGTTATATGACCTAACCATAGTGTCAGAATACCGAAAATTGCAGCAAGCAGTGGTATGGTTATAGATATGATAGAATACGCTAAAAGAATCAGTATACTGTATACTTTTAATTAGTATATGTGACCTACTTACCTACCTTTACCCTAGCTTATTAAGCTATTGCATAGCTTCTATCGCGGGCCTTGAGCGCGAGGACTGACTCCAGAAATTCCGTAACGAAAAAAACCTCACGCTCCCCACTCCGACGGGCACGGAGGTGTGGCTTGAAGGCATAGCATGCAATAGCTTTACCGCGGCAGTCCCCGAGTGCCACACGTCTTTTTTTTTATATTTTATCCAGACTACCAGACTGGTTTTTGAAACTGTAAATTTTTTTCTTACTAACTTATCTATTGAATTGTAATAAACAATAAATAATCAACATCTTTTTCTCTTTATGATGCAATATTTAAACACAACTCAATGAATAATTATGGTTTTCATTAATATAAGCTTGTAATGTAAGATAATAATTTAATTTTGCAGGTAAAGTGACATTATATAAAATAGGAAAGTACGTGGATATATCGAAAGGACCAATGATTAGTAACACAGCGCAGATCGGCAAAGTGGCTATCACTTCTGTACATAAAATTGCTGGTGAGTTACATTATCTATACATATAATAAAATCGTAGGAAAGTCAAAACTGTACAT
>CAJQZM010040119.1:0-35458 GCA_907164665.1 Colias nastes | reverse complement strand
CCCTTTGTGCGCGAGCCCGACTCGCACTTGGCCGGTTTTTATTTTATTAGAAATACCACTATTCTCAGATATCAATTGTATCGAAACATGAATGACTTGATGGAACCTTTCACAAAATAATGTCTCTCCAAGTATAGTTTGTCAGTTTACGGAATCTTCTTATTGGTGCTGTCGAGATGTCTTTGTTCTCTAGTTCTTGTCGGAATAGTCCTAGAGTGAATTGTTTTTCTCTTAAACAATTACAAGTTGAGTGAGCTTCAAACGATTTGTTGAGCTGGGAGAAATATTGTTTTCTGAGGGCCACGATTGCGTGGATATGTATTTCTTTAACGATATATAATATGAGACCTGTAGGTGTATTACTTTCTTTTTGTGAAGTGTTATTATTACCTTATTATAAATAAAAAAATATTATAATAATCTAACAACCCCTACAGATACAAATAACTATTTTTGTAACTATAAAAAAGGCTAAACAATTAACCTATATTATGAATCAAATAATTTTCTATACAAAATATTTACATAAATTAAACTAACACAATAAGTGTTGTTAATCAAATTCATCAGATAAATATTACAAGTCAATAATTAGTCGCGTCCATATAACAGAACCCTATCACAATTTTAGCGGTGCTATTCTGTTGTAATTAACATCAATTAAATGACGTATCGCAAATCGCAATTACTACAGTCCTCCTTTTACTCGTCCATTCTATTCTAATTCAGGAACGTTATTCATTTATTCTTAACTTTCGTATTGGTTGACGGCGGACTGTTTCAGTTTCGTGATCTCTTAATAGAGTTTGCAATTTCGCTAACGTCCCAATAGTGCATTTCGTGACTTAACAGTGCTTTTGGGTAATTTATCTTTGGATTATTTTTGTTCTTATAGATGTCAAGCGCAGTGTATCCCGAGGCGTTGTTCCGATTAGTGAATGAAATGCAATTAGCAAATCGATCTACAATAGCTTTTGTGCTTTGGATATCAGATAGTTATAAAAACTTGTGACAATAGAAGGAAGCATTGGGGAGTGAACAACTTGTATATTAATAAAGACATTGATAGCTAGTGATGATAGATAAAAACTCAATAGAACAACTTCCCCTCGAGTCCCTTTGTCGACCATTGAAGATATTGTGCCATGCGCCTATGGGATAATAATAGTGCTTATAAATTATGCACAATCCGCCCCATTTTGAATAACAATTATAATAAATTAATTCCAAAATTAAGAAGCTAACGCAGTGTAAGGAATAATACCTTTTAGCTATAGTTTCTTTGTATCAAGTGTCAACGCCACACATTCAAATAATTCTGGGAATATTATATTATTTTGTCTACGTTCCCAGAAAAAGGTAAACAATGATTTGAATTATAAATTTTGTTCGTAGTTTCTGAAGATAAATAGTCATAATTCTTACTTCTGGTATTTATTTTAATGTCATTGTACGCTGAGAATTACTTTAGATATTTATATTATTATCGTAATTAATTACACAGCAGTTTATAGATAAAGTTGTTACTTAATAAAATAAAACTTATTGAAGTAGGCATACAAATAAATATATTATAATACGTATCTTGTGAAGTTATATATGTATTGTCATTTATGTAAAGTACTTAAACTAGGTATATTTCGATATTCATTATAGAATTTGTTTTGACGAAGTGTTAAAATCAGACATTAAAACAGCATTACAAAAGACAATTACACAATCTGTGCTATTTATCTAAGACTTAAAACAACGCGATCAGAACCCATACATACAAAGTGTAAACAAAAGCTCTTGTCAACATCAATGACGAATTCCCATCGCCCCATTTTAAACTCCCTTTGACAATTCGTAAAAAATGTTGTCCCTGCCCATTCTCGATAGATACGCATGTTGATCGACCTCATAAATAAATAACTCAAGAGCGTTGAACTCAACCCACAATAGTTATAATAGTACAACCGGACTGGTCTCGTACAAAAGGACCAAGCTGTCAACTGCCCAAGCCGTAGTCTAATGGTATGTCAAACAATTATTTGTTTATGGCCCAAGCGAATTAGCTGGGAACTTTGTTTACGAATTGCAATTGAGTGTAATGGATGAAAAAAAAAAACAATTTGAAGGGGCAATTTGTTTACTTAAAGATTGTAAGGAAAAATAGAGCTGAGCTTGATTTTCGTATTATAATGATTAAAACAATCTATTTAACTTGAATACAGGTACGCACGTACTATCGCGCCACAAACCTAGTTTTACTAATTTCAAATCTAGTTAGAACTTATTTACGAGTTCACGCTTCACTTATTTTAAAAATTGTTTATCAAAAAACTTTGTATCCATTATATATTCTTCCTAACAACCTTCTTTGCTTTTGTTTTATAAATATAAAATTATCCATGAAACGCAAAAACATCGATTTGCTCTTATGCTGCAATAAGATTATATCTGGATTGGATTTTTACCGTTTTCACTAAAAATATATTGATAAGGTATTATGAGCACCGTTAGGAAGTCAACAAATATATGTATTATAAAGCATTCAAAATACATAAGATTCAATGGTTTAGTGTTTGTTTTATAACGAAAATAGCTACCAAATAATTATTATTATACATTTGACAATTTTCAGCGATACAGTTTATTGAATCGTAAGCGAAAAGCGATTTCTACGCAATATATTTTTATTGGCACTTTTATTGGCATCATTTCGTACAATTGCTTACTACTCATTGCCAATCACAGAACTTTCATTGTTTCAGGTAAAAATAATAAAGGACAATAGACAGGAAAATTCTATTCTTATTCTTATTGTTACTGATGTTACCATATAATTATACCTGTAATTGCTATTCCTTAATTCAATTTAAAAATTGATTAATTATCAAGAAGGCAATATATCCAACTTTTCACGAAGAACACCCCTAAATCACGAGATTCGTAGCTGCACTCGCAAGATTCCTTGCATTTAATTACAGAAACGTTTAGCGAACAAGAAAACAATTTAAATAACCATTACAAGGAACTACAATCAGATTAAATGCATGCGAAAAGTTTGAATTTACGAACCGGACGCGGTCTTCAATTAAAGTTGTTATAATGAAACCAAGTAAAAACGCAGTAAATTGTCGTGAGGAGACGAAAATAGCAAAGTTTTGCAATTTATCCTCATTTTAAAGTAGGTAAAGTTCGATGACGCGCGTCTTTGGTTGCTAGAACGACCATCGATTTGAAACGGCCATGCCGGGGTGGGAAATAATTTAATCCAACTGAGCCTTATTTGAATTAATCGTTCAAATTAGTATTCTTGGTTCAGTATAAATACATACTTTTAATAAGCAGTCAATAAATGTTTGTTTTAAATTTCAATATTAATAGTGTTAAAAAAATAACCGGGTAAATAAATATTCAAGCTGTAAAACATGTTGATTGATAGATGCTTATAGGTACTACTTTATAAACTTCAATCAAATAAATCAAATTTGCATTTGATTGACCTATTTTATAATAGGTTAAACGTAGATTAAGGCCAAGTATTTTCCAATTAATATTCAGGATCGTAGATTTAAAATGAAGTTGAGATCTGCAATCTATAATCATTAGTTTTAGCAAATTTAATAATAATTTTAACCTTATTTTTCTACCCTCCTCTATTATTACTTATACTTCGCTGGCTTAATTGTCAATTTTATACACACTTTTTATTTATATTACATTTAAACAATAGGGTTTGTGTTTTACTACAATCAAATAATCAATAACACATAGGCATAAAATCCCGACACATTTTACGTAGGGAAATAAAAACATTAGTAGCCTTATAACTGGAACAAAAGCCGATAAAGCAAGAATCAAGCTATAAATTACTTTAAGGTATCGTATTCACCGTACTCGGGATTGAAAATCGCATCGCAGAACACTTTAGGAAATATGAAATGTATGGGATATTGAGTTTTGATGTCATGCTGCATATTCTCACGGTAATTAAAATAATATGTCGCCTCCATCTCATATGTTGGCAGACGTTTCGAAATAAAATAATGATGATGCAGTTTAAAGCGAGGAATGATACATTTTATTTCCTGATAGACATTTATCGCTCTATGAATTTTTTAAGGTTCATACTTTTAATTCACGCCGAGGCCGAGGGTCTGTAAGCGCGACGAAATTCTCCTTCGTCCCAAATTTTATAAATAAATTGGGACTAAAAGTAAAACAATTACGTGGAAAGAAATAAATCTCGTTTAATTAAAGTTGAAGGGAACAAAAACACTCAAGACTGAATTAATCATTCCTCAAGAATAAGATAAAGTGCACAAAATTAAAATGACTTCTTATAATGAATTTAGATCGATTTCGAGTTTTCTCAAGCCGAAGAGCTCATGTTTAATTGAGCAAGCGAACGGATTGACAATGACGAATTGCTTATTCGTCTGCGTTTTATATATAAAAAAATCGTATAAGCTAATGGATGGATTTGATGAACACCACAATTTTTAAGGTACAATATAGCTGGGAGTAAAAATATGACTATCAAATATTATAATTTGATCTTTGCTGTCTTCGGAAAATATTCAAAGTATAAAAATTATTATCAATGTCTTTATTATTCATGCCTATTGGTTAATATAATTTTTAACAACCACTAAAAGTAACATTCACTCGCGAGGCAGGCATTCCTTTGTGACGATTATTAATTATTATCATAATAGCTTTCCGAGGTTAATGTTATTTATGGCTAAAGTTTTCTTCATTGGAGTCATAACTTAGAAAGTGGTTGTATTTAATTATTGTAATAGTCATTAGAGTGGCTTCTTTGATAAATGAAACCGCGCAAACTGGATAATTCCGACTAATTGCGTACCTCGACAATTTCCCCTAGATGCAGTTAACTTTCCTGCATAAAACCTAAATTTATCCTGTTCCAACAGAACATCGGTCGTCGGGGAGTACCGCAGGCGTTTGTTCCACAATTCTACATAAACCACTGCCGATGCACACTGAGCATAAACAAAGCTTTTGATAGCGGTCGGTAGGCGACCGTTGTACGTAACGCATGTCTCACGAGTTTCTAACTTCTACTAATTTATATTCTCCTGGTACTGCCCATCATGTGGCTTAACTAACTGAAGTATAAAACGAACGTAAATCAATTATATTTCTTGAGTAATAAAGATCACAGTACAAAATATTCAACACTCATAATTCCACAGTGACGTAGACTAATTTGTACAGTCGCAGACAAAACGTTGTAATAAATTCGACACTCAATAATTCATTCGAATCAAAATAAAACATGGCCGTTCTAAATTTGAAACGTCGGATCTGTCAACGGTCGAGTGCGCGCGTTGTGCGACGACGAATGGTTGCATATACCGACATCTGTTGCCCATTTTAGATTTGTCACCGAAAGACAACAAACAGTCTGCACCGGAACCGTGGAAACCACGAGGGTGCATGTAAACAAATTTAATTCATAAAAACAGTAAATAAATCATTGTTTCAGTTTATACAATCCTAAGTAAACAAAATAATTTCTTCGAATAATATGATCTATTACTAATATGCAGGAGGGCAGATCTTTTACTAGGTATTTTCCCTCCATAAGTTTGTTTTCATTTTAAAATGTAAGTTTTCCAAAAATGTACTTCATCTCATTTATATTATTACCTACTTTATTTAACTATGTTAATAATTATTGAACGTCATTAGCGAAATGCTTACATTCAATACAATTGAATATGTCTGAACTATATTTGTCAGTTGATTAATAATTTTTCATAAATTAAAAAAAAAATTACCTCAATAATAACTAATACCACATCTAAACCTAACAGTACCCACTGATTGCACATAAATAAAACATCAACAAAAACAAGCAGCGGCGGTCAAATGGTTTATAATTAGTGGCTTAACTAAGGTTCTTTAGCAAAGGTCACGTTGCCTGTTAATTACTTAATCAAGATATTGAATTAACAGACTTCGCACTACGACAACACACTGTTTGTTATCTTAGCGCGAAGTAAATTTATTCTCGTTACGAACCCGACTGTTCGGTTTATCTTTATCTACCTGCTTGTTAGTTCACACTAATTATAAATTCTAACTTGAGATTGACAAATATTGGAGTTAACAATACGCTCGTGAGATGTGTGCTAACTGCTAACTTGCTTAGTGGGAGTGAAGAAAGGAAAGGTACTGTTTGGTTATTACGCTCATAATGTGTTCAATAATATTCAAATACCTACATTTCAATATTTGATTATCACTTCAGTTTTAATACGACAATACTTATAATTCAAGATATAATGCCGTTATAGCTGACTATCGAATAGATAATTTCTTCGTTATTATTGTTTTTAAAATGATTGTGGGCACAACATTTATAATTTTGACAAAAAATATCCTTCTGATTCGGTATGCTTTCAGCCAGTACGAAAGTCGATTACATTCAAAAGCAGAACGTTTCCCGTCGCGTCGCTTATCACAACTCTTTGTGCTCGACGCATTAAGCTAATTTGAATGGTGCATAGTCTCAAAAAACTGTTGTTCGGCATTTCCTTTAACTTACCGATTGCCGCTCGATTGTACCGCCGTTGCATGGACTGCATTTATTCGTCACACGAGACCGCCGCATTGATCGCGGCCTCCTTTAACCAAATAAACTCGGAAATTTCTGTTCGTTTGAGCATTTAGTATTCATTACTTCATATATCCCGTCCGTGTCCCGTTACGAAAATAATCACGATTTTATCGCAGGTCTTAATTAAAATATACCGTCTATCCAGCAGTTTTATATTACAAATCGGCGACAGATTGAACGATGCGATAATGTTAGTTTTAGACATACTCAAAATAAGCCCCTCGAGAGATGGAATCAGATAAGCGACGGATCTCTACTGTCGTCGAATTAACGAATGGCCCTCGCACGTGGCATTAAGTGTTTTATACGTGTGAAAATTAGGTCCAAAATGAGTTTTTGTTCGATAAAGATGTGACAAATGCCCAAGATGCAGCGACGTGGGCGAAAGCAGTGACAAACGACGGGCACTGTCACAGCATTGATAAATAACTGATTATGTTACACGCCATTTTGCTTTCATAATTAATTGACATCTGCTATCTAAGGAAATCAAGCCCACTATTATAGCTGACAAATTGTAATCTCAGGCAATAAATAATTGTACATGATACCGGCAATAATCAAATGATTGAAAATCTGGTGGGCGTTATTAAATATTGTAATTAAACATAAATTCGGAAGAAAACGCTTAATTAAATACAGTATTCGAGTAAAAAGCTCTATGCGGTTATACTCTTTTTTATTTAAACTTGTTTACATTCGGTAACTAATTATCATATAAATAATAAACTGTAGTTCAGTTTGCAAATGCAAACAATCTTTAGCTTTGCAGTTAGTGGCAATACATGAGAAATATTTATTGTTTGTACATTACCAACTATTCCAGACAGTTATATATTGCATTATTATTTTATTGAAATTGCAAGCATGGCGTTGCTCTCTTTTTATAGGTTATTTTTCGACCGGTTCTACGGTTATAAATTCCACAGGGCTTAAACGCGCCGTGAGTTAAAGAGCAGCTACTACATTTATTTATATCACTCGAGATCATTTGTTACCGTTGAAAGCTGAATGTGCAATTCTTAATCTTTAATGAGCAACGAATGATGTTCCGTACGTTATTTATACAGTACATAAACCCTTTGATGCCCGATGCGGTTTCGTCAATAAAATATTTAATATCAACACATAAAGATAAAACACATAAACAACCGAAATAAAGATTGAAACGATAGTTATAACCGAAATAGCGCGCGGTTATTCTTGTGCATCTATAGTGGTTAATTGCCGCATTTTTTCCACGCTCGTCTGCCACGTCTGTAATTTGTCTTCTCAGAAATGAGTCGCGTCGTCGAATGCAAGCGACATGGAGATGTACGTTTTTTTGGAGGCAACCCACAGATTTCGGGCCGCGTAAATAACGTTTTAGTAAAATACCCCGGGGGAACGTTAGATGGATAATTACTGCTTCAACTTCTGAGACACAAATGTCAAACGTGGCTTATTTATGAGGAGCGAAGTTTCCGTTTACACGTTTCAATCTTTCGAGACTGAATGGCATTTCTTTCGACAAGGTCTAAGAAAAAAAACATTGTGTTCCGCTGAATAATTGAAATTGGGTTGGCAGGTTGAGGACATTCAAGGGACATAACGCAATCAATACTTTGACGTGCTCGTTGCGGGTATACTTTACTACTACTTGGAAGATTTACGCTCGTGGTTTATCCTATTTTACGGGTACCCTTCGGTGTATTTACGATTATGTTCATGAAAATTATGCGCTATTACCGAGACCGTGACCTCGTTGGCTAAAAACGGGAAATTATTGAATTTTAGTACACCAAATTTTGGATCCATTTACTAATTTTGGTAAGTAAATATTCCAGTTTCGTATCTTGTATATTTATACTTTAGATTAGACTGAAAACTCGTTACAATATATTATGAGATCAGTGACAGAAGGGACTTAATATGGAAATTTTATGATCGGTGATATGTCACTCGAATTAAATTACATTGTATTTAAATGCTCATAATTTTGTTATGAATTATGTTTTGGTTAAATTGCGGATGTCGTGAAGTGGTCTTAAGCGCTTTGCAATTAAAATATTCATGAGTATTGACTTTGAAGTTTGTGTGCCATAGTGCTCAGAGGTGCACTTGAAAATGATGAATAGTATGTTTTAAAAGGTGGTCTGGAATACATTTATCTTTGGTATTAAGTAAGGTTATTATGAGTAGAGCTATTTTCTATTGGAGGGTTTAGATATTTATAAATAATGGTTTGTAACTACAGTAATTAGGGAGATTCGATAAGGCTTAACATATTGAAGTTAAAAATAAATATAGTCTGGTTTAATCCAAGATGTTTTTCTAATATAATAATTATAAATTGTTTCTATATCAGATTTCATCTATACAATTGAGTTAGTATCCACTGTTTTTGATAAAATTTTAAACAGTAGACAATCATGTTATTTGACAAAGCATTTGTTTCAAGAATTGAATTTGATAAGTATCCTAAAATTAACTAAAGTACCTACATTGTTGCGTATTAAATAGGTATGCAGGTATATTAGAGGTATCGCGCTATGAAATGACTTTAAAAAACTAGACATTACAGAAAATTATTTTATACGTTGTCATAGAGATTTTAATCTTTTAGACTGATTGGCACTAATGCCCCTTATTTTGCTTAGAATGCATGAAGCTATGATGATACGAGTAATTACAGGCACTGCATGACAAATAATTATTGAGTACTGTTCAGTAGATTGTTTCATGCTTAGGTATATCAGTTTTCTACACTCTATTATGTATTTTTTTTAGAAAATAATAAATTTGAAGAAAAGCGAAATTGTTTGATCAAAATAAAGTGGTATTAATAGACATCAATTTTGACAAGTCAATTAAAAACAATTACTAACTTATTAAAATCTCGTCATTCTTCTCATCTAACTCTTTTCCTCATACTAGAGGAACTGCAGCAAATTTGGAATACCGGTTTGTTTTTTGGGAATAAGTAGAAAATAATATGGCTTAGCCCAATAAAAAATACATCAAATGGTTAGAAAATTAATAAACTTTAATAATAGAAAGAATAAAACAAAACGAAAACTTAGAACAATATCAAAATTTAAATTAAACTAAAAAACTCCAAAAGCTTCATTTGACTTATGGTGCAGATAATTTGGAATATAGTATTCCAAATTATGATCACCTTTTTTTCTTTGATAATGCTTACACTTTTCCTTAATATCTAAAAAAATCTTATTTTTATAACAGTTTAACAGTTTTCAGTTCTCTTGATAATAATTTTTTATAACAAAATAGCTTACACTAATACAATTATTAAGTAATAATCAGTCACAATAATCACAGATCAGTTTTAAATTAGGAACTTAAATTACTATATTTCTAAGTCATTAATTCTTGCAGTAATCACATATGTAAATACCGGATTCATAACCACTACATTCTCCGTGAACCCACATTTCACAAATTAAGCACTTTACCCATTCTTCACCTCTTTTATCCTCACTATATTTCCCATTACAGAAAAAACACTCTGCATCCTGATCAGTTGGGACTGCAGACTCATTTCTCATAGCTATATCGTCGGATGAGTCTGTGTTATTTCCAGGATTTGAATCTGATGACTCACTTTCTGTAATATTTCTCTCGTTTGTAGTTTTAGTTTCTTTCTTCTTGCCTTTTCCCTTAATATTTTTTATCTGTGCTATCTTCGCCTTTCCCAACTTTTGAAATTGTACATTCTCAAGGTCTTTCTTATAAGGGGAACTTGAAATGATTGCGGATTTTGCTGGCTTGCGGCCTCTATTGCTCGTTCTCTTTTTTACTATTGGCACGGGAGAAATTTGAGAAGGAGTAACCAGTGATTGGATTCCTGATGGCCCTGGTTGAGCGTCATCAAAGTTGTCCGATCGCCGAAATGCGGCCACGGGTGAGGCGAGCTGTCTTGGACTCGTTTGAGGGTTTTGTTCCTCTGAAACATCAGCAGCAGCGGCTATATAATCAGCTTCCGTAAATATATGTCTATTAAATGGATATATTCCACCAATTTTAAATCCATTTGCAGCAATTTCGGCGGTTTGGCACTTGATGTAAGCTCTCCCAAATAGCTCAACAACATCATATGGTGTTACAGGTCTGTTGTGTTCCCGAAGAAACACCCTGATTTCTTCGCTGTAATAGCATTTTAAAGGACCCATGAATGTACGATCAAGCGGCTGAATTTTGTGCGTGCAATGAGGTGGCAAAGATAGAATTGTCACATAATTCTGTTTCGCTAAATCTATTAATTCTATATTCTTGGTGTGACTATAATGGCCATCAAGAATCAAAAGCACTGGTGATGCTTCTGTTGGCTTAACATATTCAACGAAATGTTGAAACCATTGGGTAAATAAATTAGTTTGGATCCATCCAGATGGATGAGCTCTTCCTATGGAACCAACTGGAGCTCCCCTCATCAAAGCCTCGGACATATTTTTTCGAGGGAAAATTAACATAGGAGGGACAAATATCCCTGCAGGACTCATGCAGATGACAATAGTTATTAAGGACCCTCTTTCAGCGGATGTCATTGCTCCTATTTGTTTTTTCCCTTTGCGTGCAATAATCTTCGGTATTTTACTCTGAACTATTGAGAGACCACTCTCATCAACGTTGAATATGCGTGCAGCAGGGAAAGGCTTATCAGTCTGGACTTTGTCAAGATTGTCGTAGAATTCATCCATTCTTTCTTTAGTGAATCCATTGACCCTTGCTTGAGAAGTTCCAGTTGTCTGTCTTATGGACAAAATTTCCTTATGTCGTTTTAAAAATCCCTTTAGCCAGTATCTTCCAGCAAAACCATCCTTAAAAGCGTTTTGTATATTATTTTTTATAGCTAATTGATATGCCAACCGACGCAAGTCCATTCTGGTCAGCCCATAAAACTTATTCTCCATAGTTAATATGTACTCAACCAGCATGTTTTCAATATCTGTACCCAAAACTGGCCTTCGACCAATGGCTTTATTCGTTATAGATTCAATCGAGGAGTCCTTAATATTAACAAATCGAAAGAGGGTTGACCTGGGAACGTTAAAGTGTTTAGCTGCCTTCAAGTATCCCATTCTCTTTTCTCGAACAGCGGTAATCGCCGCGGACATATCCTCCTTGTCCCACTTCTTTCTCTTGCTGTACTTATGGGATGCAGACATTTCTAAAAAAAAAACAAGATTGGATATCTTCTTACAAAAATGTGCATAAAATTTGGAATATCCCAAATTATATTCACTTTCGGTATTCCAAATTAACAACATGACATCCTAACCTAAAATTTCTTATAACATTTTTTATTTCAGAAATAGCAACAAAATAAAAGTAAAACTATAAACTAAAAAGGTCGCTTATTAGTTTAAATAATTACAATAAAGATTTTACATATCATAGTAAATGATTATCACTGATTGCTTTCTTACCGAAAAAAATTTGAACATTGACGTTTCGCTTCTACGAGGCTGGCAGCCGGAATGTCAAGATGGCGGTCTGTTTTTAGTACTCATTAGCTCCGTATGGGGTGTGACGATAATCTTGCAAGAAGAAAACACAGATGGCGCTTATAATAATTAAGTATCCAAGGTATTCCAAATTACTTGCAGTATTCCAAATTTGCTGCAGTTCCTCTACCCTCAAAAATAATAAGTACATTATCACATCATCATTAATTTCACAGTTCTACACAGTGGTTCTATCCCCATTGGAATATCATTACCATAAATAACAAAATACCCTTTTTGTGATACATCTACAAAATTATGCGTCAAAAAGCGCGTCCTCAATTACGAGTTCTCGTATATATTCAGAATGCCGCTGTAATCAACGTTGTCCTATATAATATACTTACGTGATTGTACAAAGCATAAAGCATTATTATGATTTACGATATGTATCGGTGTTTATTATCGTTTTAATAGACATTGCAATACTGAGTGTGTGGCTATGCGTGTAATTAATTGAAAGAGCCAATATACCAAATGGATTTATTGCTTTGAATAGGAATTGGGTACTGTTTAGTTTACCTAATACAAGCTTATATGGAGCAATGATGAACACATACATCTGACATAATTGAAAGTTTGTAGAACAAAAATTGTTTACTTACAAATTAAGGGCTGATTTTTCAATCCTTGGTTAAAACTTATTCATCGAATAACGTATTAAACTACCATTTCAAAAATGTATTCTAATTGTCCGTATTTGACAGTTTACAGGTGAAATTTTAAAATGTTCGTGTAATACTTTATTGGACGGATAAATTTTAACCAAGGATTGAAAAATTGGCCCTAAATTTACTTTGATTTGGTTAACATACAACACACCTACATATAAAACATTTATATTAAAATGACTTGATAAATGAATGCAGGTGAATAAATATAACTAAAAGATTCGCAGCAGTATTGTTTTTTTAATCACCTTATTGGCGTGTAAAGCTAGTATTATATTGTATGTCAACTAAGCTTATGATCTTCTTATGTACATTGTACATATAAGCAGTTATACTTTATATACATTTTGTTTATACAAGAATGATGTGGGCCAAAGTCATCCAAGCGTAACGAAAATAAAAACGATCAGATTTTCAATTTAAGTCTCGCGAGTATAATAAGCTCGCTTCCGTTTCTTTCAATATCTGAAATTGGATCACAGTGCGTGATTGAAAATTATCGTTTATTTTATGAGTCTGAAATCAAATACCTGCAAGAACATTTTTTTTATTTTAATTAAGCTTGTGATAATAATTTTCTATTCAGACTTGTCTGATTGATGAGAATTCATAAATTATATTTTAAATCATTTGATGAAGCTTAATTATTTAGATATCTACTAGCCAGAGTCCGCGGCTTCATTCGCTTATAGTCTATCTGTGTACCAAACTTCAATCGGATCCGATCAGCTGATTGTGCGTAGAGTAACAATCATACATTCTAACAAACTTTCACATTTATAATATTAGGAATGGGTAATACATAAATTATACAAATGCCTTGAATATTGCACAAGTAATCATTTAAAACAATATGATAGAATAACCTAAGAATACCATGCTTTTACACTAGTGACTAGCATAAATGAATACTTACCACTAATTTATTAATGACAAAACATCATTAAAATGTAAAAAGCACACCAATAACAGAATAAATATCTCATTATAACATAACCATTAAGTTACAGATTACTTCAGTATGTATCATCGTCATTCCAAGTTTAAGTGGTCGTTATTAATAAAGTTAACTTGAAAATAACTTGGCAGGCTTCGAAGGTTCGAGCACACCGCCAAACCAAAGTCAGCTTAAGCCATGCCAAATCTCTTATGTTGTTTTGTGAGTAGGCGACCTAACTTAAGCTACATACTTGTAAAGGAACTACTAATAAATTTGACGAACTAAATTGTTTAGTGATACAGCGTGTGTTGGAATGTTCTAGTTTGAATTTTATTGTAAACTTTGTGTTAGAATCTTGTACAATAAATACATTATCTTTCTTCCTTTCTTTTACCTACGGTAGATAGAATATTATGAGGTAGATTATCCGCCCGTTTATGTTTTTGCGATAAATGTCAAATAAGGTCGATGTAGAGTCAAATTGAATTATGTTCCAAATTCATACTACATTAATATATAATATAATGATATTATAGATCAAATATTGTTTTTTTTTAATGTATAATTAGCCACAAATATTGTAATTAAAACATTAAGCAAATAAATATAAATTGAATTTGAATTTGAATTTTTGAATTTAATTAATATTTGCCGAAATTATAAAAATCACTTACAAAAGTTGATATTTCATCAATCTGTATTAATGTAAAATATTTCCAATAAGAACAGATGAAACCTATTTAAATACAATATAAGGTTTCATGCAAAATATCAATCCATAAAAAGCACAAACAAATTAACAAAGCGTTAAACGTATAAATCTTCTTTACAATATAAATATTAAACTAAGTGAATAAAACGGGAATTATTCGGCAAAATAACCAATTCATTTAGTGGAAATTTCCCAATAATGTTTGAAGGAACAGCCGTCTTATTGTAGTAAAATGGTACAGAGATTGGTGCCAAATTGCTCTGCGTTGCTTTCTACGCGTCATTTACTTCAGTCGTACGAACTTGGGACTAAGAATTTCGATAAAATAAAGGAAATGTGCGATTATTACAAATACATCTATGTTCACACTAGAGGAATTTCTTCTGTAATGGAACGGGTAATGTCTAAATAAATTTTTATTTGCTAGTTCTCAAGCTATGAGCAAATTAATAAGCTTCATATTTTTGGTGTGATTGTTCCGTAAATTGACGCGGACGTGAAGGCTAAATAGAAACTGTCTCTCAGTTATAGTTGTTAATAGCACTTTATATTATAGCTGTGATTATAGGTTAAATTGAAAACATTCCTAGATATCACTTAAAACGTCAATAAAGTCTAACTTTGTAGCTACACCAAAATATCCGTATTGATTATGAATTAGTATGCTCCTAAGGTAAGCTCATATTGTAGTATTTTGTACTTATTCAATACACTCTTGTTGTCATGTGTTCATATCGTGGGAGCAAAAATTATCTGACGACTAATGTACAGTTTCCTTTTCCGACAACGCGTTTATAAATGTTTCAAAATTAATTAACCGCATCTATTTGTTACAAGCAACTACTTAGACCCAAGAAAGTCAAACAATGAAGCGGACACAGGCCTCGTTGGAACTTCCGTGGCGATTTATTAGAATCAACCCCTCAATTATACATGGGAAACCATGTGATACTTCATTTTTAACCGTAGCAAAATGGGGTGAAAGGTTTTTGCTTGTCTACGTTTTCGCTTACAACGCGTTTTTTCGTCGCTCATTTTAATTTTCAATATGAAGGACGAGCATATTCGAGTGTGTGACACTCGATTTGTGTTGAAAATAGTAGGAATGAATATGCAGCGTGTGAACTTTATTCCTATCAGCTGCATGTTACACAAAAAGGGTAGTCGATAAAATATAGATTTCTCTTCTTTTTCACAGAAGACAAAAATCGGGAGCGACCGACGATTTTCGTCCTTGTGTATGATAGAGATTGGATAACGAAATATTTTACGCTTTTGTAGTGAAGCTTCTTTAAGCGCGTTGAGAGTAAAATTTGAAGGTTGCGTCATGGTAATACCGCGACGTCATAGCGTAAGACGACGATTTTGGTATTTTTTGAATCTTGCTAAAGAAGTTTCACTTCTGACACGTGTGCTCGGCACACTCTAAAATAAAAAGATGGTACGAAATTTACTTAGAATATTGCCGTTCATTTTTTACTTCTATTTAAAAATGTAACTTATGACATTAATTTGGCTCCAGTATTGGTACTTAATCCCCGCTACATCGGAGTTTAATTAAAAATCGGTAAAAACCTTTGACGCGCTAAATGTATATTAATTTAATATGCAGTTCAATGTTTGGATGTGGACCCGCGTTTTAATATTATTTGCATATTTCACTAAACGAATTTGGTGCCAAATTTTTATCGCATTCATTTTTGATCTTTTTTAAAACCGATCTGCACCATAGTAACAAAATAAAGTACCTACCGTTATTTTTATACATAGAAAACAACAATTTAGATTACTATAAAGGCCCACATCCTTTGTATTTAAATAAGATAATATGTATTTCTGTAGTTTTCAATACATATTAGTTATAGAGAATTAGAACCCATTTTTAATGCCAGCAAAGGCAACAGTGAAGCAATAATAAAATAATAAATGCTAACATAATTTTTACACAGTTTACTAAAAATAAATCCGAATCAAAAAAAATATATCTATCAGTAACATAATTCCTACCGAGACATTGAAAAACGAAATAAATCATTTAAAAAAGCTGTCGTTACGCCCCTGTAAATAATACTTTTAACGCGATTTAAAACTCCTTATCAAATGATAAGCAAGAAATTCCCTGCCGAGTCATTACCATAACCAGACATAATTTAATGGCTACAGAACTCTTATTTTTACCTACGATATTTCTATCTTAAATAGAGACAAATATTGTACAAGTAACAAATAGGCAGGATATAACTAGGCGAGTTAGGATATCTGCCAATTCAAACATTGGAGTGATTGGCTCATTAGGGTCGGAGGGGATGGACCCAACAAAAGATACACCGGAAGCCATGACAGTAACAAGTGTCGAAGCTTTGAGGAGGGTCTGCGTGACTTGCGAAATATACGCTTAATTTGCGGGTGTACATTACTGGGACATTATGTTTTTACAAGTATCTGCTTTGTAATCATCTTTACCGTTATTAAACTTAAATGTCTGGTACGAACGCTCGTAATTGAACACATTGACAGGTGTGATATGGATTTGACGTTTATCGCAGAGAAAACGGTTGCGATCATAATTTTAGCCCTTTACAATAATAACACACTAACAACATGTTATAAATAAGTTTATAATTGTGTAGGTACCTCACTTTCAATAACATACAGCTTATCCCTTAACTTATTACAAAGTATACATATAAATTCACGCATTAACATATTAATAAGTTTTAAAAGTGGTTGTAATTTAAAACGCCTACATACTATATTTACTATAGACCACAGCTGCATTAGTATTAAATATGTGATACTTGAAGTATCGCCCACATTTAGTAGCGACGGGATTCTGAATGATAGTAAAGTGTTTCTTCCTTTTACGTTTAGTAATATAGTGTAAGCGAGCGATATGTTCCCCCTTCATTATGGAGCCTTACGTCATGTCTTTTATCTTTATCACAATACGCTTCTGGCTTTGAGCCTACTTGAATAAAGCAAAGCTGTAGGAAATAAATGCCATGTATTAAGTAAATGTAACGTGTGTAGACGTGGCACTTTAGCGTTTGTGTCATTGATTGTTTGTTGTTTTCTTACAGGATTTAATATAAAGTATGCATCGAGTCGTATTATCAACTCACTAGTATGTTATCTGTATTTATAGGACATTTAATTGGGAACAGAAACCAAGAGAGACACAGTGTGAGCCGCAAAATCATTCAATCATCGTAAACATGAACCTAAAGGTTTGGTAGTGCTCCTTGTATGACTTGTTTATTACCGACTAAACCGAACTACCATAAAAGCAGCTGTACGATAAAGCAAACTACATTGTTCCCACACTGGGGTAATTAGTCAAAAGTTTAATGGTGCGTCCACATACACCAAGCAATCGCAGAGACATAAAATATTTTGACATGTCGATAAGAACAAAGAGCCGAAACTCTTATCTAATCACCGGGTGTTGCGCCACTAATGACCCAGGGACCTTCTTAAGTTGCTTCCGACATCTTTATTAAAATCTCTTAGGGCGTGGGTTTTTGAAAATTAATTTTAAATGTATTTTTATTGTAACCGACGACATTTAAAATGCATTAGCCTGTCCGATTAAATAATATCGTTTGAAGATTTTTGATTAGATTGTGTGAAATAATTACCCTAATTATTGATCGATAACAATGTGTACATTATGTATAGAATGTTTTGTTAAACTACTATTTATATACCATATTCGTCGTTTTATAATAGATAGGTAAATACTTTTAAATCTATACTTTTAATCTATATAAAAATGAAACCCGTTTTCGCGCGGCATCACGCGTGAACGGGTGGACCGATTTCGATAATTCTTTTTTTTATTATATTCCTTGAAGTACGAGGATAGTTCTTATGTAGAGAAAACGTAAATATGTATCACGGGCGAAGCCGGGGCGGAGCGCTAGTATCCATATAACATTGTAGTCTTGTAGATAACAAAACATTGTATTATTGTATCATCCCAAGTTATTTGTAGCCACCTCATTAAGAGAATAGAACAAGGGGTGCTAATGAAGTGTAGGTGGTTGCTGGTTAATTTAAAAACGCACATCAATCCAAGGGATCAAGGGTTTCACATCGGTCTGACGTCGTGGATTAACTCAGCTATAAATGAAAGTCCTTAAGAGCTAATTTGGTTCAAATTGAAAACGGGTAAGAGAAATGAATTTAACATCTTGTGGATTACCTAGGAAAGTTTTATATTTCAACTAGCTGCGCCCCGCTCCTGTTGTTCTTAGCGTAATGATAGCCTATAGCCTTCCTCGATAAATAGGCTATATCTAGCACCAAATGATTTTTTTAAATCGGACCAGTAGTTCCTCAGATTAGCGCGTTCAAACAAACAAACAAACTCTTCAGCTTTATAATATATATATATTATAGGAATGTACTATAATTGTTTATAAATTAGAATTCATAAATGCACGATTCAATCAAAGGAGCGGCTAAGCGATCAGCTGTCTGGATTAATTTAATTGGAATATTAAAATTTTGTAGCAATTTATATATTTATAAATAAAACAATTGTCTATGCACCTGAAGAATATTAATTACCAATTTCAGTTTTCGTAATGAGATAGATGTTATATTGGATATAAATAGATAATAATATTATTAAAGAGCTTTTACGTAGATAGTTTGCGTGACACAACAAACAATGTTGTATCTGATTTCGAATAGTTACCTACTTACTAGAAACTGGAAAGAAAACCTTCATATCGAGGTGTGAATACTTACCTAATTTTAATAAGAAAAATATCACTTTTATGTGTTAATTTTTCGTTAAATAATCGCACTTTCTGTTAACTTTGATTACAATTTACGAGAATTCAGTAACATAACCTTAAGAAATGTTGTTATTTCAAAAACGGTCGGCCGTCTCAAAGATCGTATCTCTCTTAATTTCAATAAATAAATAATCTTTTAAATGCGTCCCAAAACTAAGAACATGCGGAATTTCGATTAAACCCTGATGTTTATCTTTAATTTATTAAGTTTTTTCTTATATGATATGTATCATAATGCGTTTGACATTTTTAAATTATTAATTTATGAGGTTGGAAAACTGCTACCGTAATGTTCGAACGTGGGAGGATCGCTATAAATTCTTTGGCATTTTCTTTGCCTTTGTCATTATTATAATTGATACAATCAATCAAAAAATTCAAGTCGAACTCGTCCATAATATCATTCGTGTTAATACCGTCATATAAGGATCTGTATAAATATCTAATGTGTATGACAAAAATGAATTCTCATTTTTATGTCATCGGTTTGCGTGTTTCTTTTCGTTTAGATTACAAATTCTGTAACTTAAATCCTAAAGATTATATTCTATCTACGAATCAAGATCTCATAATCGCAGTTACTACAAATAAAGTTCTTTTAATACATTGGAATAGTCGATGAACTGTGAATATCGTAAAATTCATTCAATAGTCACTCCGACCTTATTTGTGGTTACCCTCAAGTGTTTGTAAAGGGATCAGCTTTGCATCCCGTGGGATTTACGATTCTACTGATATTATTACTTTCCTTACTTTTGTTTGTATCAATACATCTGTGAATATGATAAGTCATTTTATATTGAGCCGATTTAAAAAAAAGCGGAGGCGCTCAATTACATTGTATTTTTTTCGGATTCGTTATCACACAACTTTCGACGGTGAACCGATTTTGATAATTTTTTAATGTATCTTCCGGTTATTCCCATAAAAATTTTGTCTGGTTCTGACAATTTTAAGGCAGTTTACTATTTTGTTAATAATAATTATTCATATAATAGTGATGAATGAATGAATCTTATCGAGTAATAAAACCAAAGGAATGTGTGATACACGGTTTATCGAATCTTTAATAACGGATTCGAATAACAATAGTAAAAGTAAGGGATATCTGTCGTAAAATATTCAATTAAGAGATTAAATGTGGCCATAAATTCGATTGTATTATTCCATAGAAAAGTGCCGAAAGCAGTAAATACATTTTATTACGTCAATTAATATCTTCACACGTTTATTGTTGTAAAATATGAGATGTTAATACGTGAAGCGATTTCAATACGAAGTTGTAATTATTTAAATCGTTTTTAAATCCCTAGTTGTCGTATATTTCTTACTAAATTTAGCTGTTTCTTATTATTCTTAAAGGTACAGGCGCTGACACTATATAAAATTCATATGATGATGTTTATGAAAATTCGGAAAGCAACAAATAAATAAATTCGTTACAGATTCATTACGATTCTCGTATTAAAACAGACGACTAAAAATAAATTGCACAACGTAATAAATTACGAATTTTAATAAAGATCTTTCGAGAATCGTTATCGCCAAGAAAACGGTCCATTTGTCAAGACACTAATGAAAACAGAAACGTCTCCAAGATCAGATTTCTTTGCTTATCCCATCCGTTGTAATGATTTCTAATTTATAAACGCATTACTGATTTTACGATTTATTAATCCGATTTTAGAAAGTATATGGGTAGGAATATTAAATAGGTAAATTGATGCATTTTCCACATTGCTTTAATAATACATATTTAGTTATATTGTATCGTTAAAAAGCCAGTTCTTAATTCGTTGTTAATTCTAGAACATGGTTGCAAAGAAGCAATTATTAGCCATATAATTGACATTATTCTGATACTATTAAAAAATCCGAATGATTACGAATAATTTTGTAACGAAGTATTAATCCTCAGAACAATATTTACAAAGCTTACCAAATTGCTGCAGGCGAAAGTAATCCGTCAATAATCAGATTTCCGATGAATTTATTTACATTCTGTCATCGCGAGATCACAATCTAATTTAAATAAGAATTGTTTAACGATCGATAAAATTAAATCTTTGTCTTACAATAACCTACCTACTTGTACAGTATCGACATAGTTAAGATTAGCCGTCACCGATTAAGAGGGTTTTGAATACCAAAGTAGTTCAAAAACTAATTAAATTCGAGCAATATCAGGTGGACAGGAAGGCGAAGGTATGTATTGTTTGGTAACCATAATTATCCATGGAAATTCAATTTAATTGTAAACTACGAAAAACTTCCCAATCAAACCTGCATCTATATCATCAAAGCCAAACAGCACGTCATAAATAATAGTAAATAGTTGAATCTAAAAAGTAGGAAGGAATATTTGTACAGGGCAAACACGAAAAGAAAAGTTCCGCCAATATAAACACACTTTGTGAAAGGTCCCGTAAGTGATATCGTGTTGACTTGAGCGGGAGTGATCTGACTTGTTTGCTATAATCTCAGATTGGTAATAAGATGCGAAACTTGTGTTCCTTAATCCCGCGGGAAAGCCGCGTATTATAATTATAACGATCTCTACATATTTAATGGAGATAGATACAATAGATTGTTAAGTTTGCGATTGTTAAGATTGCGATTCCTAATACCTATGTCGTGTATTGTTTGTGGATGGGAGTCTATGCTAGTACCTAATAATGTGATAAAGCTAGACAGTTCGTTTGAACATGTAAGGAACTACTGGTTCAAACTGAAAAATGAGTGGTCCAATAATCGAAATCTAACAGCGAGGATAAGCTATTGACTATAGAAAAAACATCGCGCTCACAGGAGCAGAATATCAAATGAATAAAGTTACAAGAAAAGTTGCGTAGGACAGCTAAGTAGTATACACGTATATCAGTCGTATATTGTTTCTAATGTTGACAAAGCAATATTTAAATATCGATACTACTATTTACGTCATTGATAATTCGGTTATATATTACCTTGAGTTGTCAGCTAAAGAATAACATTATCGGGGCACTTGTAAGGGCGTTTGATTTTAAAACAGCTTGTAATCCATTGTTGTAAAACGTGTTATACAATTCAATAGCTGATAACATTTTAAACAAATAGATTGCAACGCATTAAATACGATGTAACTTACAAAACAGAAAAAACATCCCATATAAACCAACTGTACATTTAAATACGATTAAATATATTATGACAAAACTTTTCGTAATATTATGTTCTATAATATAACATGTACTTACATTTTATTGACGAATCACCTGATACGGCTTTCGTGGTATTTATAGTGTTAAGATGTAGGTATAGGACGTGGTACTAATCCGGATTATAAACAATCTGTGTCGTAAATTTGATCGAAATCCAATTGCTCATATACAATAAGGGCGTAATTTAAATATAACTTTATTCTGAAGCATATAACTGCAATGAAGTTTATACAGCATTTGCTAGTCCCAGAAAATGTTGGCATAAACACCGTGAGTGCTTCGAGATATACACAACACGCAGTTCAAAAATCATTTCAAGCTCACAATCACTTAAAACCAAATATTTATTCCGACCTCGTCTGGCAATTGTCCAACAACGCTAACGGAGTAGTTACAAAAGATTTGAAAACAGGAACGTTGCGAAATACACCGCGATATTGAAATAACAAAAATAACTGTTGTGACAATTAATAATTTAACTGAAGGTAAGTAAATTTACTTGGTAATTCAAATCAATGGCACTCTCAATACAAGTTCTTGAGTAGGTACAACTTTGTCAGGTACAACAACAAATTATCAAAATAGTGGGAAAACAAAAAGACTTTGAAAAAAGATAAATGGAAAAAGCAAGCTGGGAGCTCTGGTTTCTATTCTCTGAACTGGGCACAAGCAGCTCGAACGGTAAAGTTATATTTGTAAGTCGGAGCTAAAACAAAAGCTGAGCTGATATCCGACTTGAATCGAATAAGGGCTAACGCAGTGCGTTTGTATGACTTATACCTGAAATAGAAGAAGCTATTATTGGTAGACCACCGACCACGGCCGGTAAGATCAAAGCTCCATAGAATATAATCGTGACATCAATGCTATACGGTAGCTAAGGGTACTTGTATCATTAGTCAACGTCATATCATAGCTTCATTCGTGAATAAGTAAAAAGGTCGGCGCTATTCGCGAGATTAAATGTTAATAATTTAAATTATCATGCTTACGCTAATGAAGTGTTGCTTCTGTTTGTGAACATTTGTAAATTAAAAGCCATCACAAGGTTTAAACATTGAAATGTGCAAGCTGTGCTTTATTTGCCGATGCAGGGCTTTTATAGTAAAATCTTTAATTAGATTAAACCGTATTGGATGGGACATAATTGAACAAGAATAAATTATTGCAATTAAATGAATTCAATAATAACTAATTATGAAGAAGTAGCAGTGTATTCTACCCCTTTCTTAGAATAATCGATTTCTAAGATCTCTATACAGCGCAGCGCCATCTAGTCCTAACGATGCGGTATCAATTCGATGTTTACTAAAGCACAGTAAACAATCTAACACTCAAGTTATTTAATGTATGATCTTCACTCGATGTTGCTTTCAACTCACATCTCATTCATAATTATATTGCAATTGACGCATGCGATGCAGAGTACTTACACTGATACATTATGTTTAACGCATGTAAGAATAAAAGGCTTAAGTATTATGGAGGTAGGAGAGGCCGTAAGTGAGGTGACTTTTACCTGAAACAATAAAGGACATTCATTTTAAACATGTAATTTATTTTTAAGTACATTGGTAAGTTGAAATGCATACATAATGTAAATGACAAGTATAGGACTATTTATTATATGTATCGAAATTTAAAATTATACATAGCTTTTGGAGGATGACAGGCTTCTGAGAAAGTTTTGATAAGTACTAGTCACATCCATGTCTATATTTCTATACTAAAATCATTTCTAAATATAAGAAGACGACTGTTAAAAACAGGTAGTAGTTTCCTAATTCCGTCCGCACCAAAAAGCGGTGGAAACGTTTGAAACTTTATAATCCTGTTCAATATCGGATTCGATTACATTCCACGACTCTATACAAAGATTTTTATGTTCAATGTCATTGGTACTGCCAGATCGTATTAGTAATGGAGCTTATCTATCGTATTGAATTGTCAGCGCTGTAAAAATGGAATTCGTATTGGTATAATGCTTTAGATTGCATTTGATGTTGTGGTAACTGGTAAGTCTT
The DNA here is from genome assembly GCA_907164665.1 of Colias nastes. NCBI lineage: Eukaryota > Metazoa > Arthropoda > Insecta > Lepidoptera > Pieridae > Colias > Colias nastes. The sequence continues at coordinate 10,962 of CAJQZM010040119.1, read as the reverse complement.
AGGACTTGTTTTGTATTGACTAATTTTGTTCATGGAGACCTTTATAATATATAAATTCTACCTATCTATTAGTAATGTTAACTTTATTGGTAATCGATATTATTTTAATCAAAAGTTTATATTTAATATAAATTGAGTACCTATATCAATAATTAAAATTTATTATCTCATCTAAAACAAAATGAATTTATGTTTCCTTATTCCTTTAATTTATTAAATCTCTTAACATATATTATGTGAGATTTACATGCATATTTGAAAAGGTATATTTGACTTTTCCAATACGATAAAACTACAAAAGGTATTTCACGAAGGGTCGAAACAGCCACCTAAAGTTACTATCTTGACGTGCGAAACCACAGTGCGAAACTTTTACAAAACCTCATATCAAGAAGGCTTAGATCAGCAAAAGTTATTTAAAGTTAATAAATCTATTTGTACAAAGACCCGATATCTTTATATATTATGTAAATGGATTGGAATAAATTATTGCTCAAGTATATGAATTATTAGAAATAGTTTAAAATTGGTTAAATTCTTTCGGTATATATTTTTATTTAAACAACCCACGCACGTCTTTGTGTTGTAGGTAAATACTTAAATATTAATGAATGATGTAGGTATGTAACAAATTCTTAACGGGGAACTTTTGCTATATAAACACGACAGTCAAAACATATTTCTTATGTTTGTACAGGCATGTGTACATACATTTTATTAAAGAGGAATAATCGGATTCCAACTTACTCAAACTTCCAAAAAACACTGACCCCATTTCGTGCAAATGGTGGAGATAACCACATAATATTTGGAGTCGTTATTCTTGTATTTACGACAATACTTGTGGCAGATAAGATTGTATAATTTTACTCATCTTCCACGTGAATTTTATCCTTTTTCAAAATCACTATAAAATACAGTAACCATTTAAATAAATGTTATAATTTTTATCTCAAACACATATTATATTTACAAGTTTCAAAAACAGTAAAGATAAAGGAAAGTAAACAGATAACAACAGATTAAAAATACATACAGAACTCGATTGTCTAAAACATAATTAATCTCGTATTTATTATCGAATGATTCTCGAATAATTGGCCATTAAATGAAGTTATTTCTCCGTACGCATTTACTTCGCGATTTTATTTCAACCTTAATTTTATTATTGGATTTACCGTTACTCGCAATAAACAGCTCTTGGTATGCAATCAGAGCTAATCAACGTTAAAAATTACTGGACCCTTTCAAATTAATATGGAACGGTTCGATAATTCTAAATGTATTATTCGTATTAGCAATTTTTACTTTCAATACAGTCGAGCGTCTATTATGTGAATATACAGTCTAGATATAATGAAAAGTTGAATATATGAGTGCTTAAATCTCGCATTGAAATTGTGATTTGGTTATAAATGTATTGTAAAATTGTAATTCTAAAAATCTTATTTAAATACATAATGGTTTTCTTAGAAATGTTTGTTGAATATTATTAAGATGCCGGTAGAGATAACCTACTGAATAAAACTTTTGTGGAAAGTGCTTATTAAATTCTATACTTTATTCCTACCTATTTTCATCTTTAGGGTTCCGTATATAATTAATTGCTATATATGTGTGATTACTTACTTACACTGTATGGTGTAATGCTGTATGGCCTACATCATACAGAATTTAAACCTAAGGGTTAATCTAATGTGAATTCAATGCATCTAAAATGTAATTGGGTGGATTAATTATGAGAAAGGTAGTCAATTTCATGTTCAAATACTTATCACTAATTAAATTGATTAGATAATTTCAATAAAATAACTTTTAAAGGCGTTGTTTTAATAGGTACTTTAATTTACTCCCCGCTAAAACATTTTAGTGAAGGCATTTATCTGAATACTTATTAAAAATTTACACGTTAAATATTTTCGATGCTAAGCGATTTAAAATATTTCGGGTTAATCGTTGAGCTATTAAAAATATTTTAATTCCATTTTAAACTAAAGTTATATTAATTTTTAAATTCTTATGCAAAATAAAACATATAAAAAATGTATCTACCTACAGTTATCAGCTCTGGGATAAAAATTATAAAGATTTATATGATGATTTCCTTAGAAATTATCTTTATATAGCGGTACTATTCAATAATAACTTCTATCGAAGTTAAATGCAAAGAAAACAATGCAAAACAAGAATAAATGTGTTTTATTTAGAGATAATCCTCTATATTGGTTGTTGAGACCGGTAGAGGCAGTACATTCTCCGAGCAAACATGGCCAACCTGATTTTACGCTTGATGTAAAATGTTTGTATTATAGACTTGAAATCGAAATTCGGAGACCTATACTTTGTTTTACGTACGTTTATATTTAAAACAAAATTTCTAAATATTTTAAGAATTTTTCTTGAACTGTAATGTTACCTATAAAACAAATTTCGTTTATAACACTTTGTTCGTAAAAGGAGACTATTTTTTGTGGGCCCACCAAGACTCGGTAACGTATAGTAATAAAAAAAAAAACGTGTAGAAATATAAAATTATATTATGAATTTTGAAGCTTCGTTGTTTTACAAACGAAACCGGAATCATGAAATCGAATTAAAAAGCTTTATTTTGATATCATCCCTGCTGTAGTGCTGTCTAGAAATCAAGAACAATGGCCAACATTAAAAAAAAACTGAAACGAAACGTTTTTATCGATAGAATGAAAATAAAACCAAAAAGCGAAAACTGCCTTAAACAAATTACTTTAGAAACTGTTTTTATTCCTATTTATATGGAAGAATGTGATTGATAACGATTTTAAATCCTGTAATTAATCAAATAAAACAATTTGTTTCTACTAAGCTAAAAAAATCCGTGTAACGAAACGTTACATCTATTGGCTGCTTTGATAGATGTCAGATTCTTCCTGTCGTAGTTGTAATGTTTTTATCATAAACAATGTTTTTATTTCCTGTTTTAAAATGTTATTGCTACAACATAAGAGCGTTTAATATTACAATAGAACATGAATAATAGCATAGCTGTGCAAATGTCTACCTATATCATATTATGTACGTACTCCTAGTCATAAATCACGTACCTACCTACCTACTTAACTAATAATTTCTTATTTAATCAGTTTTCCCATTCGCTAAAATCGCATAAGGTCCAGAAACTTGAGGTACACACACTTATATCACTTATTTTCTATACTATTTATAACCAAATCGGGTCTCTGTGTTTGTGGTAACTTCGCTGTTTCCGATTTCCGAGCTTGGAATCGTGACAATTTATGTGATGTTTTCTAATATTTATTTATTCATTCATTTAAATATATTGTACCCAATGATTCGGATGGGTCACACAAGACAAATCGCTCATTATCAGTTAGTTTTTATGTAGGAATGAGGTGAATGTTTGCACATCGTGTTTCTAAAGATTCCGGTTAAAACATGTAAAAGTAATGTCACCACTGTAATCTGGGGACTTCAAGGAAAAAATTAACACACATTTCATTAATATACGCTAAGAAATTGAGGTGGGCCTATTCTCCAAACAAAAATAATCGTCTCCTTTAACATTCTTTTCTCAACTTAACTGAACCAATTTAGCTGGTCTTATATTCATGAAATTTTCTCTACAAAATATTGTGGTATGTAATGTTATTCTTCCGAGCCTACCCTTTTTTTTTTTTTTTTTTTTTTTTTTTTTTTTTGGGGAAAAATTCAAAAAAAAACCCCGGCCCCCGGGGGGGGGGCCGTGGGTTTTTTCGGGTTCTTACCGACTAAAACCCCACTGTGTTCCGTCGAGCCACTTTAATGATGGGGCCGCGGGTATTTTTTAGAATTCTTCCGCGACCCAAAGCCTACCCTAATAAAATTAAATGCAGCGTCATCGATCGTATTTTTACCCTTACTTTTCCGCCCTACATAATCTTACAAATTTAATGAAAAGTCGGTTCTTACAATTTTACTAAGTAAGACTTTTCCTAGAGATAAAAATAATAAATAACACCTTTATCAAAATTTAGGATCCGGAATAGAGTAGGAATGAATTTGAATAATGTAAATCTTATAAACTAGTTGTGCGCGGTTTCATTTGTATTTTTTCGCTCCTATTGGTCTTAGCATGATGATATATAGTCATCTAAGGTATATAAGGCTTATAGCCTTCCTCGATAAATGGACTCTAACAGTGAAATAATTTTTCAAATCTGACCCGTGGCCATGGTTCCTGATTAGGGCGTTCAAGTTAGCAAACAACAAATATTAGTAGAGTATGTAGTTGTATATATTTACAATTGAAGCTAAAGTCAAACGGATAAACGGCATTACCTTTTCGCAATAGATCCTTTGATATAAGTTGCACGAACAGAATAAAATTTGTAGTCTTGCTATTTCTCGAGTGGCCCGAGATTGCTCATGCATTGAACAAAATTTAAACGAGTATTTGATTTGTATTGTAGTTCTGAATATAAATGTACATGAGATATTGTTGAGATTTTATTTTTTTGGTATGGACAATCTCTTTTGTAATATTTATTTATCTCGAGATCAAGATTCATGAGAAACTAGTGTGTGTAAATTTATATTTCTTAAATATTGATATGTGTAGTTGTTTAACGAGGGATACTGTATTAATGGTACATAATATTATCATAAGCTTTTATAAGGTAGGTAGGTATACATTTCGACCCAACAATAAAGATGATTCTTTACGTATCATCAAGTCTTACGAAAACAGTAAATACGCCTCCTGTGTACGGATAAACTGACAAAGAAAAGTAACCAAGTAAGGGATGCTCCCTTATAAAAAAGCGTTTATCCCGTTCATTTGCGAAATTATTACACAAGGCACATACTTGGTATCCGAGCGGGAAATCGAATGGAAAACGTAAAAAAAACAAGCAGTGTTTCGGAGGACAAAGGCAAATAAAACGCGTTTAATCCTGTCCGGCCTTCAGAAGGGGAAAGAAAATTGAATTTATTATCAGTTCTATTTGAGTGACGTGTTATTTCACACGTCAGCAAAGAGTCGGAATCCAATCAGGGGACAGGATATCCAATACTGTCTTACACGTCCTTCGCAAGGTTCTGTGTTGATAGACTCATTTCGCATTTCCAGACGGTCTGGGAGGTGGATGGAAATTTAAGATCAGGTCAAGTATACTTGCTATACTTACCTGTATTAATGAGCTCTTGATAGCAATCGATCGCTATATGATACTCGACCGTATTGGTTACAATTATTGACTAACAGCAGACAATATTACCTATGTTTATATAGAAGTATTTGTGTGCTAAATATACGAAATGAATTTTGAAATAGTTAATGTAATTACATAGATATTAGATTATAAACAACAACAGTAAATCAAATCAAAAGATCGATTGATGTAATTAAATCTTTTGTTAGTTTAACTCGAGTTCAAAAGTAAATATGGGAAACAATTCCAGGAAGTTCCAATTGTTTTCGGTTTTTATGCTTTTCCTAGAAGCGATGGGTGAAAGGCATTGGCTTCAATATTGATTCAATTTTTATTTAAATACACTTTTAAGAGCTTTCAACGTAGCTGCAGGGTTTAATATTTCGGTTTATTTGTGTGTCTTTATTGCAACAACAAAAAATCGATTGTCGAATTCATCAATAGTACTTTTGTTTTTAAGCGGGAGAAACAATACCATTATCAGTGGCGGTACGTTCATACAAGCCGAAAAGCCCGGCTTGCCTTAGAAATTCGCTACGAGACAGGAAAATACCCATATTCACGTTTGAATATTCGCGCGCAATGAGCAATTCATAATCTGCTCCGAATTCAATGAAAACTCACCTACAATATAATATATAATACGCCTAGCATAAAACAATGACGAATTCGAGTAAACTTTTTAATTTCATCCTTCTTCCTATCGGAATAAGGTCGTACCTTTTATTTGGACGTTACAACCTAAATTGGATGGATTATAAACAGTGCGGTGTCTCGCTTGCACGCGTGGGCTTTTACCGGGCTTTGCGCTCATCTCTTCTAACGTATGAAATTTCGTCGGAGTAGATACATACCTAGCTATAGAACTCTATAGCAATTAATATGGGAAAAAATGCCCGGCTTTAACAGTGTGAAGATAGTTACGATTGCGCGCACGAACGTCGTGAATATTATTGTTAAATTATAGTTTGTTTGAGCGGGTGATTATACTGGTGTAATTTAGGTTAAGTTTTTCGAATTTTGTGGTAAAATAAGTGTCGCGACAGCAGATTGTGTTGTAAATTGTGATGGTTTGCTTTGTGCTCAGCGGGGGAAAGGTAAAATCATTAAACTTACCTGAAAAACAATTAATTTCTTCATCAAAACCAACTCCCGATTTGTGCATTACCGAAACTAGTAAGTCACATAAACGAAATTTTAATTGTAATGTTTACGAACGATTTCATGAATGAGAATTGCTTAGAAGAAGCCTTTCCCCAGCTGTTGAAACTTGCACATATTTTGGTAGTTACGATTCCTGCTAGTAAATAGGTAGTAGTTCTTCCACGGAGCGTGCTTTCTCATCGTTAAATCGTATTCATAGGTATTAGGTACGTATTAATTATTAAGAAATACTTGTGTATTTATTTGGCCAAGAACGCCTTTCTGTATTAGGTATCAATAATTGCCATAGAAAAGGAGCTGTTAGGTAATTGAATTCTAAAACAAACACCTACTTTCTATAATTCCGATGTTATAAAATCTTTCCTTCAGAAAGATTGGCGTTTTGAATTAGAATATAAATGATCTGTACAATTTTATTAATAATATAATGTCATACAGTTTTATATAATTTATCGATTTTAATGATAAACGTTTGACTCAACTGTTTGCGGGCGCGCGTGAAAATTTAAAAGATTTGATTCGGTATTCACGTTTTTTTATAAGTTTTATAACGAACATAATTACACAGTATACCTAGGTAGGTATCTTATTCATGAAAAGGGTACCCATCAAACACTTTGAAAAATTTAAGGGCTTGCCCAGTCCTTACACCCTAGGCACGCCACTGACCATTATATACCACTATAGTGTACAGGCGGGGTTAGACCAAAGGGGTTGAGCCTAATGTATAGTTAGCTAATTGAACCATAAAGTTTAGGGTTCAATAACATATATATTAGGTACATGTTTGACAAAGGCCAAAGCTTTAAATATACACAAAATATGCTCTCAAACTTCTTTAGCTCTAGGTTATACGATAAAGTGTTTAATGCCTGGAGGGGTAGAAACGTCTTTAGCCTATTGCTGGAGAAATATAAATAAGAAGTTTATTAGTTTGGGTACACCCAATACATATCTAAGTATCAAATATTAAGCAACTGTTAAGGGTTTTAGTTGTTATAATAGTTTATTGTTATGTTGTTGTATTAGGTACAGATGCTGATTTTTGGTGAAAAATTGTAATAATCTCGTGTTAAAATGGTAATAAAATACATTTTCTATTATTACAGAATAGAATTTGAAAGTAACGATAGCAAAATTTAAGCAATAAACAGACTTATAAATAAAACAAGGATTTATTTAAATCCTAAAGGTATAAAGAACGGTAATTGCCAAACAATATTTGCACAGACCATAGAGATCTAGAGAGATGCCAATCGCTTGCGCTGAGTACGAAACCTGGTGTCTCATTACAAATTTACACACACAACAGTAAACAAAATAAAAACAATACTTCGCGTTGTGTGCGTGTCATCACACCAAAATTTGAGAGCGACTATTCGTTCGCACACTAGATTGTAAGTGACGTACGTATACAGCACCACTACAGCCGCAAGATATGCGTTTATGATAGGGATTGCTTGTCGATAAAATGAGAAACGTTAAAATTAAAACAATTTATAGGCAATACAGTAACTAGGTAGAAATGGACACCTTGATGGTACATTCATGGTGATGAAGTCCATAAAGCATTGCCTATTGACTTATTGTAAAGTAAAATAAGTATGAAATAAGTGACTTCTTTTTTTAATCCATGTATAATAATTACTATAAAATTATTGCTCGAGTACCTATCAAATAATAATAATACAATCAGATATTAAGCTAATAGTAATACATTATGATATAAAAATAAGGTAGTAAGGTAGTAAAAATCCGAATCTTATCGACATGGACACACTCGATTCGCATCCTTAACTAACGACCGCGAGCAGCGGCCGTACCACACGATTGTTAGCTTTAGTATGTTCATTATACACTGCGGTATTCGAACTCCGCGTTTGAATAGAGTCACGTACAGAAGAAGCATTGTAAACTATTTACATAAATTATTGTGATTGTCGTTCTGTCACATAATATAAAAGATAAGAAACCAAGAAATCACTCTACGTAATATTGTTTTTGAAATTTTAGTAAGAAAATCGTATAATTTTCAGTACTTACCGATGGTATGTGATTCCATTTGACTTAAAGATGCTGGTTTCACTTCGGTTTTTACAAACTTTAACGGAACAACACGGCATTGTCTAATAATACCCGGCCGACGGTCGAACGTCAACTGAATGCAACAAACAGCATGTGTTCTTTTTTTGGGCATATTGCTGCGACACCGGCCCCGCCCCCTAACCATATCTCCCTTTAGTTTCTGTGATCTGTGGCACAGACTATAAAACATGCATCATTAAATAAAATGAAATGAAATGAAAAATGCGAAATAAGCAATGGTCAGTGGTCAATGCTGATAATTCGCGATGATGGATGGCCACCCATCACCGCTTCCTGCCATTTACATATTATGAGCTAAAGTCAAGTAATAAATAGGATAATGGCTTGCTGTAGGTCTGAATTACTCTAGACTGGTTTCGTATTCTATGGACTCGAAAGCCGTTGCTATAGGCCATTTCTAATGAATAATGCGTGGAAATAGCCTTGTGTTTCTAATGGAATATGCGTGCTAATATCTTCTTTCTTTCATTTTATTCCATTGTAATAACACGTTTTGAGATAAGATTGATCTAAAAGAACTAATTGTGTAGGCTTTATGTAGTAATCCGATATGTGTACATACACATTACATATGCCTACATTACCGGTACGTAATTATATTATAATAATTAAGAAGATCTGGATAAGAGAAACTCAATATGTCGATTATACATCCAATTCTCATCTACTTTCATTGGAAGAGCCTTTTTCGAATAAGAAACTAGCTACACCGTACCAAACGATTGTGCCGGCTGTTATGTTGTTGATTGGAATTGTATTTCCAATCTTGCAACATGAGACCCAAAGGGATAATACCTTATTAATTATTAATCATTAAGAATGTTTCTGACCGGAGCCAAGACAATATGAAGGACCGAAGACATAGCGTGCCAACCCTCTAGGGATTACTACAAGACTATAAACTTCAATGGTTTCGCTGCTCAAATTTTCCAGACTATGTTTTGTCTATACCTACTTATGTATTGTAAATACAAAACTCCGTTTGTAGCTCTGTTTTGACTTAATTATTATGAACATTAATATGGATTTATCTTGAATGTTTTGTTTGTGTTTGCTTGATAGTGTGAGTACAGTGTAGTGGTTTGTATTCATTAGGTAATGGAAGAATTCTAAAGGAACAAACCATTGATTTATTGCCTTTTATCTCCGCCATATTTATATTATTCTGTTTTTTTATACTGTAAAAATCTGTTTACTTACTTACGTATAAAGAAACAAAAGAAATTGAATAAAACCTCCGTAAAACATTAGCATGTAACAATATAACTCTTGTAGGAGGTACAAAATAGGTTTTGTGCTATTAATAAGTTAAAAATAAAAGTAGCAAAATGTTTTCTTTTTCTGAATATTTTGATCCTTACAATCCTTCGGGACCTAAATTTATAACTTATATTTCTTTATTGTAAATTATTCTTAACGTGTAGGAACTCGAAAGTCGAAATACAACATAAAATTATCAGCCTTGAAATAATGTGATATTCATTTAATCCCTAGGCACGTTTTATTATATCATTTCAACAAACAGTTTTTGGAACTCTTTCCTAAAAATAAACACACATAATATTGTATAATATTATATCCATAACATTTTGTAGTATATTTCTGGCATCACTTATTTAAAAAAAAATGTATAAGTGAGCCTGTCAGATACAATATGAATATATTATTATGCAATAATAATAACTATCACATTTAAAGTGCCACCGTCAAATTGGCCAACATTGCCCACAAACAAGGGTATCTTTGCCAGAAAATCAATTCATAAGAAAAATTTTAAATTGCAAAAATACCTTTGTACTTTGGCAACATTAATAGTATTTGGTGTAAAATAGGTTATATGTATGACAACACTGCCTATTGTGTGTGTCGCTAATTTAAATCAGCAACTTGTTGTAACTCGTCGAATATCATGTGTGATTTCACGGGCAAAAAATGGTGAAAATTCAAGTGATAGTTTGTGCGTGATGGCGAAAACACAGTGTATTTTTACTCATAATATGTTATAAAATAACGTTTGAAGAGTATTTTAATACTATTATTACCACTGAAGGTTGCTTTAAACAAAAGTTACAATGGTGGGCAAAATTACCCAATAATGTAGCGATCTTTATTTTACAACATTGCCCATTATCAAAAAAAGCTTAGGGTTGGCACATTTCATATTACCACATAATTTGATAGTTAATAATATTAATTCTATTCGGTTAATTTCGGAAAAATAAGCTTAATTTGGTATCCGGGAAAGAACCATGATAAATAAAGTTAAATCGCTGAATTTTAAGCACAACTTAAATATAAAAATATGTTTATTTTTATTAAATAGTCACTGAACAATATTCTGTTTTGCTTTTTTTATCTTTTTATTGCCTACAACATAATCCTACTACGAAATATTTGCAGTAAAAGAAATCGGAAGTCATGCTCATTTTACTGAGATGTACCAACCCTAGGCTTTTTGGAAAAGCGAAATGCGATTTGTATGAAAAATAGAAAAAATACCTGGGTT
>CAJQZM010040117.1:0-14660 GCA_907164665.1 Colias nastes | reverse complement strand
AACCACACATAAATGAGAGACAATAAAACATTTCGAGTTGAAAATGAATGAATGAATAAATGTATGTATATAAGCGTTGATATGAGCACATTCATTTCTTCATTAATTTTATACATTGATAAAAAAATGCACTGATTTACAATACTATAACGTTAACACTTGAAATAATAATAATATACAGGACAAGGACTGTGAAGACTGTAGCAAGTAAAAATAAATATTTTAGTATTATAATAATTAATTGTCTTCTGTTATAAGTGATTATTTTATTGTTATTTTAGTTAAAATACCTTAAAACTAAAGCAGTAGCATTTTCAATTAAAGGTAACATGATAATATTATAGTGTATATAGTGTAACGCTCATATTAGTCGAAATGCATACTAAAGTTACAATGCTAAAAGCACCTGAGGGCAAGCCTTTGAACTTAATAACCTCTATAGTCTATATAGAATATGACGTAAGACTTACGTCATATTCTATATATTACTTACGTCGTAAGTAATACTATGTTTTGTTGCCTCTTGATGGAACTGCATTTGAGAATTTTAGAGAAGCATTTAATTCACTAGCTCCACTTATAAAAATCTTTCATTAACAACATGCTATTTTTTATCCAACCATAACTGACGATGATGTTCAGAAACTGGATAAATTAAATGCTTTTTATTTTAAAGTCCAGATAGTAGGTACGGACCGTTAGGTTATAAGTGGGGTTAGTTATTTTAAGTATCGATTATTATGCACACATAGATAATTATAATCTGTTTAAATTATTAAAAAGTATTCAATTTCTATTCAAGTGTAAATAAATTAATATTTCCATGGAAGTCAATGTGCCGCGACTTCCACTCTATCCCAAAACTTCTAAATTGTATTAGATTAAAGACGTATTTCCCAAAATAATGGAATCGCTCAAATAAATTTGAAATTTCATTCAAACTCATTGACGGTAACGCAAACTTTATCCAGGATCTTACAATAGAAAACAAATTTGGACCGAGTTAGGAGTTGGCAACGATACAATGGGGGTTAAATTAGTGCCAAGTAAAGCAAGTTTTCAATGGAAAATGTATTATTTAGTCATTAAGGGATGTAATTGTAATTTTTACTGCGACGGAAGGGTATAAACATAAAATTGAACAGTTAAGTAAGGAGATTATTATTAAAGTTCATAATTTATACATTTGTTTTGGGAGTTTTAGTTTAAAATTCAATTAAGAACTGCTAGTTTAATTATGTTTACTAGTACGAAACGAAAGTTTGAGAAGAATCATGTTACTCTTTCCTGCAAATGCTACTTAATTTTTTTGAATGAAAAGCAATGCTATATATTTGATTGATTCTAATTGATCATTTTCAGTATTTTTTACTCAGCAGAGTGATATTTCACAAACATTTCTAAAACCCATTCGCAGTAATCGTTAATCTTTATTGATAGGCAACGAAGTAAACGTATACGACTTATCTATTAAAATATTAAGTGCCAAAAACAATACAACAATCTTACCTCACAAAAAAACTTGGATGGAACGCAGCAGGGTTGTCCTGTGGTGAAAAAACTGGCCAGGTTCCTTGCAAAAGAGCCAACCTAACGCTTATCAATAGGGCTAGAGACACCACTATCTTAATTGTCCTGATTGACAGCCCTGCACATTTCTTTTCGATCTTCAATGTACATATTGACCTGTGTAAAGATATTAGTATTACTTACATGTAATATTATTTTGTGTAAAAAAAGCGTGTGTGCCGAGCACACGCGTCAGAAGTGAAACTTCTTTAGCGAGATTCAAAGATACCAAAATCGTCGTCTTACTCCATGACGTGACGGAATTCCCGTGACGCGACCTTGAAATTTTACTCTCAACGCGCCTAAAGAAGTTCCACTTCAAAAATAAGAAAGGTCATGATCATAAATTAAAACAAATGACCCTCATCTTATTTCTTTGATGCACGTTATTTTTAGACCGACCAGTTCTTGAGATGTATAATAATAACATATAAGAACTTTTAATGCATTTTCTAACAACGTTGGCGTCCTTCATAGGCAACTTGAGCTATTTATTATTTCAATTCCAGGAGCGAAACACCAAGAATAAATATCTAGATGAGAAAATAATAAACTTTCTACTTTTAAACATCACTATAAATAAATAAAAACGCATAACACAAGGACAATAATCACATAATTATGAAAAAAATAAGAATAGTAAAACCTTAGTAAAACTATTATTGTGAGGCAGGATTTGAACCTACGACTGCGATTCCGCTAGACCTTCTCACATTTAAAATATATTCCAAATGGTAAAAAAAAATATTTATGCCTCTCTATCTAGTCAGAAAGTCGTGTGAATGACAAAATACATGTCTAGTTTTATGTAAGAAATAGCCAAAGAAATAAACGCGGATAACGTCGCGGGCGTCAGCTAGTTAATATTATTAATATCCACATAATATACCTACACATTATCTCATAACACATAATATTATCTCATACATAACAACCAATAATGAGCTTTATTTCAGTACAAAATTTACGTACAAAATACACATAAATGATAAAACTGTAAATCACCAGAATTCGATGAATAATTAGGTGCCGAATCGTATGAGTTTAATTTATATCGTGAGGTGTAAAAACACTGGTATTTATTCCTATGTTAATTACAATAAACTTGTATAATTGTTGGATTTTTTAAGTTTAATTATAACTAAGTGACTAATTGTATCTTTGGTGATAATGTCATAATGGTTAGTATATGTATATAGGTACGTGCTAAAGCATAATATCGATTGTTTAAAGTCATAACCAAATCACAGTATTACAATATCTATAAATAATATTATAATACTGTGACCAAATTGTTTAAACAATTTTAGAAAAGCGCAAAAAGCTCTGAGACAACAATAGCTTATTATATCACCAGCGAAACAATACTTTTATTTTAATTAAATCTAAAATTTTAAAGAACAAGCATTTAGTAATATGTAGTTTGTTTTTGTAATGCCTCATGGAATTTGAATATAATATCATAATAATCATTTACAGTACAATACATATTTACAACATGTTTTTCAAATATATTTTCTCGCTTCTATTTTTTTAACGTTAGAATAAACATTTACCCTGTTTTCACGGGAAATTTTGCGAATCCTAGTCTTTGTGTTATATCAATAAGCAGACATCAAAATCATGTTTTGTGTGTAAGGCGCGGGTCAAACACAAGCGGCGCGGGCGCGGGCGTGCCATAAGCGCACCTCTTCAATCTGTTTTGCACCACGTCCTTCTTCTACATTTTGTATGAAAGAACTTTGGAAAGGCGTCGAGACGGCACGCCACGGTTGTGCCACGGTTGCACCGCCTTTCCAAAGTTCTTTCATACAAAATGTAGAAGAAGGACGTGGTGTAAAACAGATTGAAGAGGTGCGCTTATGGCACGCCCGCGCCCGCGCCGCTTGTGTTTGACCCGCGCCTAAGTTTCATGGAACAGATAATATTGTACTAAAATAAATGCTATGCGAAAATCTCAATGAATAGCTTCAAAGAAGTAATTATTTCTTAATAAAATATCAATAATTATAACATGACATGGGAAGCGTCTTGTATCTTATTAACTTAAAGGAATTGAGGAAAAGGCGGCGAAATTTTTAATAAAAGGCTGGCTTATTAATTAAATAATTAATAAGCCAGCCTTTCATGTGAAATGTAAATTTTCTTGAAACGACGAGTGTAGGTAATTTATATAATATTCCATTAAAATATTAAAATAGGTTTCCTTTCATCACACAGCTCTACCTTAAGCATGTTAAGACTTTCTTTAAATATATTCGGGGGTAATTATCTTGTAGGGTGCCTCAGGGTAGTAGCTATGGCCCCAGGCTTTTCCTAATTTGTAGGTTTATAATTTTTTTAATGTGACATTAAACTCAAACTCAAACATTTATTTATTCAATTAGACTTATTTTAGAAGCACTTTCGAATCATCATTACATATTTTTAACATTTACCATTAAGTTTGTAGGTATACTAATTGTCTATAACGACGAAACAACGCGTTTATTTACTTGTACATACCTAGTTGTAATATCTCTTCAATAGGTATAACAATAATAAATTTTTAATGCAATCTAAGAAAATTCAAATATGGCAATGATATTGAATTTGTATTGTGTTTCTAAAAAATATTCGTGTTTTGATTATGTGAAATATAAGTAAACCAACTTATTTCTATTAAATTCAACGCGCGAAACATCCTTACCTCTAGTCAAAGTGTACTTACATAAAATATAAAACAAATTAAACATTATTGTGTCACTAACCTTTTAACAAACGGCCAACACCGGTAGAAGTCAATAGCTAGGTTTAGTGCGAGGATAGTAATGCCAGTCTCCTTGGCCAGCATACTAAGACCTCCGAGAATTACACTCAGCCATACACTCTTCTTGTTACTTGTAGGTCTAGAAGAAATAGACATGATTAATGCCTGTATTAACAAAATAACATATAGAAAGTATGTACTTAACAATAATTGTTTTAACTTAAGTTTTAACTTGATGAATCTATTTTTATCGTTAGGTAGATGAAATTAACGTGGAACATTTTACTGTACTAGTATATATTATTATTATTGTTTTTTTTTTTTGTTTTAAACTCAGTCTCTACTAAAACTCTAATATTACGACCCTTTTCCTAAGACCTAGACCTAATTAAAATGTCACCAAGGATTAATTCATTCGTATCAATTCATTAATGTCATAAGCATGGACGTATAAAAAAAGACGGACGCCGTATTACGAACAAACAACGTGAAGCCACCATAGTAAGCTAGCGATCGTGTAAAGACAATAAACACGCACACACTCTCACCATAGTAAGCTAGTCGGCCGCCATTACGTCGTGAACTACCGACTGATTAACTGCGTCACTGTTTCACAAAAAATATTTAAAATGCCGTCTTGCGTGGTTAAATGGTGTCGCAACAGTACAATTTTAAATAACAAAACACAAGGGATTACATTCCACAGGGAAGCAAGTTATTTCTTTTATGTTTTAATGACAAAATTATTACGGCAAAATTTATAGAAAAAAATACAGCCGCCATTGTCATCAGGACAGCTGTTGTCATGGCAACATGGCACACACACATGGATGTTTCGCCGCCATTACTAGGCTTCACTCAATGTTTAGGCGATATACCGTCCGTCTTTTTTTATACGTCCATGGTCATAAGTATTACCTACATTTTTAATTTTAATATTCATATTTATTGGTTTGCTCTATTAAACGTTCCAATACCTATATTAAACTCAAATATTAATATTGTGGAAATTAAGATGGCTATTAAATTTCGGTGAACACTTCTTTTCATTGAACTATTGAAATCGATAATTGGAAATTTTTAATTTTTTATCAACAAATTGTTTTGGTCTATTTTTGTAGTGTTTATTCTGTTTATAAATATCCTTTCCTAACAGTAAGTTTCTTACGATGTTAATCGTTTTTTCTATAAATCTGTAATTAAGTAATGCAGTGGATCATAAAACAATTTAACTTACCTACATTAAAAATCGCAACAAAATTGAAATAAAACGCCGTTTTGCTAACAATTTTTCCGCATTCGAACAATTTGGACCCATTATTTTTCCCTACGATTTTAAAATTAGACCGCCATTATTTCATTCAATCACGTTGGAATATAGGCAAATTGTAAATCGAGTTCTGTCTACCATTTATGGTTATTATCGGAATGGGAATGGAGCTAAAAGTCCGATCAATGCATTAAATATTAATTGAAAAACGCTTTCATAGTTCCGTTGAAACAGATACATGGTTACATTGTTTCGTAAAACAATTTACAATTAATAAAATATTGAGTAATTAATATTTTAAACGTATTTTAATTTTAACGATTTATTCAATACTAGCTTCCGCCGACGGCTTTGCCCGCGTGGTGTTTTGATAAAAAGTAGCCTATGTTCTTTCTCAGGGTTTAAAGATTGTCTGTGCCAAATTTCATCAAAATCGGTTGAGAGGTTTAAGCGGGAAAGCGTAACAGACAGACAGACAGACAGAGTTACTTTCGCATTTATAATATTATAGTAGGAATTAACAAGACGTTTCGAAAAAGTACAATGTACCAAGCTTGGTCCCGGAGTAGACTGTACCTACTTAAAATTCGTAAAAAATAAAGTACAACACTCGCGTAAAATTAGACAAACTCAAGAAATTACAAGAAGTTAGTTCAAGATATAGTTTTTAAAGAATTAAAGAGATCTTTTTAGAATATAATAAAAGTAAGATTCAATTACATCAATCAATTATCGCTAACTAAAAAGTCACATATGTATAAACTTACCTATGATACACCAATAATGAAGATAGAAAAAATATACACGCCAACACATCTGCTCGCCCTACTACTCCTGCTACCTGTATAAAAAAAAAACAATTAATAAACTTTAGAACAAGAAAAACAAACCAAAAATTACTAAAAGGTAATAGCTCATCGCTCTAAATTACACAATAACATTCATAGTGAATTAATATTAAAATCTGCTGTAAATAAAAACAATATATTATTAAGGAGAGACAATTTTTAGATTTTAATAAAAGAGTAACGATAAATAACATTCATATTATTTACCGCCAAGGCGAACGTTACAATATTTTTTGACGTACGCAAATTAAATCCACGCGGTTATTTAAAAAAAAAATAAACATTCGCATGACAGCTGCCACAGCCAATATATTATTTTGTACTGACATGAGCATTTATTATAAAAATCCTGACTTATAATTTATCGGGACCTGAAAATAAATATATGTGAGAAATGCGATTAATTACAGTCGAAACTGCGTAGGACTTAATAGTTTTATAGTTACAATGATTGCAACGAAGCCTTAAATAATAAAAAAGGACGGCCCTTTGGGCAAGGCATGTTGTGTCTTTAAAAAAAAATGTTGCACGAATTATAAGATAATTTCTTAGCACATTATAATTCAATTTATTAATTAGACATTATTTTTTAATTACCGCTTCAGTATGTACAGCAAATGCAGCGAGCTCTGCAAACGGGCGTTGCAACCGCGCGATCGTGACGCATGTGCGGGCGACGAGCGCTCAACACGCCGCGTGTAGAACGACATAATATAAGTGTGCTACAATCATTACTCAAAAGTTTATATAATTACCGCTTCAGTATGTACAGGATGGACAGCAAATAGCAGAGCAGCGAGCGCCGCAAACGGGCGTTGCAACCGGGCGATGGTGACGCACGCGCGGGCGACGAGCGCGCAACACGCCGCGTGTAGAACGACGTTGCATGTGTGCCACCACCACGGCCGGAGGCCTGCGAGTGCGTAGTTTAATCTGTAACAAGAAAAAACTTATTTATTTTTGCAGGTGAAATCGTCATGACACGAACTTAGAAATAGGGGAACATACATCCTTTTTTAAGCTTCACTATGTCCAATTGCTTATTTAAACACAAAATTAATATACTAGAGGCAGAAAATAATCTAATAATGTAAAATATATTAATGGTCTAAATTAATTTATATTTAATTAGAAAATTATAATCGGACACCTTTGAATGTTATATTAATTCAAGCGAACACACTAACGTTCAATTCAAACATGCTAAATGAACGCGCACCCTACCTACGTAGATTTCTAACGTTATTCTGGGTAAGTAAACTACATACTAAGACCTTTTTCCCGGCAATTTACCGCGCCGTGCGTGAAAAATTCTTTATAAAACTCCGAGAACGCGTTTCATTTTGCCTTCCTTTAGAAGTGTACTTTTTACCGGCTCGTACGTGTAAGGTGTATCATGCTTTAGGTATATGTTTTACTTGAAACTTGGTATAAAGGTGGTTTAATTATTTGAAATGTAAATACAATTATATAGGATATAAGTTGGTGGTCGTATTAATGGAAATTTGTATGAGCATTATAAAACAATCACGCAATCAGGCATCAAACAAATGTAGTCCAGTCTCAGGGTATATTTTTATAAAACTAAGGCTGAAACTTTTCAGCAATAGATTGCTGAAATAAATATTTATCTACAAAAAAATCTGCTTTAAATTTTGATAACATTAGTTAAATGATTAATTTTTCCAGCTAAACAAAATCATTCTTATAAAAAAAATCTCATTTTTACACGCTTTTATTATTTATATTACATTTAATCGATTTGTAAAACTAAAATGGGTTGTATCTGCCCCTCTAATTGCCCTATTAAAATAAAAATCTTTCATCCAATATTCTATACAGCAATAAAATACCCGAATTTTTTATTCAAATCTATTAACAAACACGAAAAGGCAATTGGAACAAACGATTAAAATTTAAAAGCAAATACGTGTAAAGATAACATGATTGGCACATGTCATTCGAATACCATGTATTATTTATACCGCACGACAATCCGACATGCAACTAAGCGCAGACGGCACGACACGACAGCGACACGTTATTTTTTTACAATATTAATAGCAATACTGACAGTTTAGGAACGAGGATCACGCGACTTCCGCGGAAATATTAAATTGGATCATTATTTTGTGGGAAATCGCTTCTGTTTTCGGAATAGTATTATCGTAGTTATATGCAAATCATACGACATTCAATATTACAAAATATTTTAAGTTTTTACGACGTTTAACCCAAATTAACTATTCACGTAATATAAAGAGAAGAAGCTGGAAAATTGTATTCGTGTTATATTATGTCGTAATGATGAGCCCATACATCTCTACATCGGCTTCATCTTATATTATGTTTATGAATTTGCCATTGTTATATTAATACTGTATTGCACTGAATGCCCAACTTCTCCGCCCAAAGACCGCGACTGAATATTCCTAAATATAACCACAGTAAACAGATACGAACAGTATACAAACTCTGTACAAATACCATGACAAACTCACACGACACACTAATAAAATCAACACAAGCCAGACAAGTCATCAAAGTGTGAGAAAAGATAAAAGAGCGCTGATTGGTGTTCAACGATATCTGGCACGAAGCTATTAAAAAGCAATCAGCCAGCGGTGTCCACTGTCCTCGATGAAACTTCAGCCGGTCATAGATTATATTTATACGTGTTAGGTATTTGTCTGTGGTTAGGTTAGGCTATGTGTTAGGTATAGTATTAGATTTGTCTCTGGTTAGGTAGGTTTAGATGGTATACTTTGAGAATATTCGTGGTCTAAATTAACTTGTTGATGTTAATATCAATCAATAATATTATGATATTTATGATAATAACATGGTGAAAAATGGTTTAAGGCAATGACGTCACTCAATCGAAAAAAAAGAAGAAGAATAGACGTAAAAAAATGTAGCATGCATCGATCGTTTTTAATGTAACTAAACATTATTTTAAAGGTATTTTGGATACATTGGGATTAATCTATAGTTACTATTTTATATATAAAAATAGATACTTAGTCTGTATTGTTAATTCCATGTTATTTACTATTGGCTTGCATTGATACCTAGTTTTTATAGGTACTTTATAGTATAGAGTTTAGTATTATAGAGTGTACCGTGATGAGATTCGTCTATGGCAAAGTTAACTAGAAGGATACATTTTATACCTAACTGTGTTTATTACTATCATGAAAGCATTTTAAGGTTAATTACACTGTCCAATGACGTCATACTTCGATGTAATGTTATTATGTCTGTTATAAGTTTAGTCGGTTACATATTTTATGAGTATTGATTATATTTTCGTTCATATGAGTTTGGAGACATCAGGTGAGGGGAAATAAATTTTATTAGTACGCGTTTTCTACAACTTAGTCTAATAATATGCATTTAAAATTGTAAGGCCAATTATTTTAGTCACTCTACTTATAAAGTAAATATCTATATATATACTCTAGTTACATGAAAATTATTTATTAATGAAATTATATTATTTTCTGTGTGCTGTGCGTCGTTTTTACGAACGTGTATTTTTTTTGCAACTTATATAGATTTTTATATTTGTTTTATCGCGACAAGTGCACTGGAATGCAGGTGAAATTAAAATCGATCATAGATAGATAGATAGATAGATAATTCTTTATTGCACACACACAAGATTTACAATGAACACAGAAAAAGACAAATAGATGCAAGTATGTACAAATGGCGGCCTTATCGCTGGGCAGCGATCTCTTCCAGACTACCATTAATATTAAAACAGGGAAACACATTTAAAGGAGGTGGGTGAGCAAAAATTATTGCGTTGGGAAAAATAAATTTTATCACGTATAACTACATAAAGCATGCATAATATAAAATAAGAATATAATAAATCAGATAATACATATTATATATACCTAAAATAAATAATAATGAATAACTTAATACAGCGTAAGAGGAGAAAAGAAAGAAAAGGACAACAGCAATGAAATGGAGGAAGGATCAAGAAAGTGATAGATAGTGTGCCTTGAGGAGATTTTTGAAACTGCCCAAAGTTTGAGCTTGTCGAACTACTAGAGGGAGTTCATTCCATAGCTTAACAGCGCGAACTGCAAAAGAATCATACGAAAAGATATAACAAAAATTACCTGATGATGATGATGAATGTGATATATTCACATTAAAATAAAATTACGTGTGAAATTTAATTTAGAATTTACATTTTCCGATTGATTTGACTGAGTGCATAATTAAATTCATTTGCACGAACCGAAAATAATAGAATTATTATAACTACTAAAATGCAAATCAAATATTTGTTTCATCAGAATTCAATGAACGACAGCTTATTTTGAGCGTGAATATTATATTCCTGTTACATTATACCAAGCTATGTGGTGTGGACATCACGTAGATACGTGTTTTTGTATGTTAATGTTAAACTGGGAAATAATAGAAAAAGTAATGTAGAGCCTGCATTTAAACATACTTTTTTCACTATTATTCTTACTTCTAATATATGAACAGAACTGTGAACAGAACTCAAAGTTACACTGAATTTATTTTACGTTTATTCACTAATCGATATTTCATGTAGCTTTTCTGTAAAGCTTAGCTAATTCTAAAGCTTCAATCGAATATGCAAAAGCAAATTAAATTCGATATACGAAAAATATATGCAATTAATCAAGACGACGAAAGGTATCATTAAATTTT
The DNA here is from genome assembly GCA_907164665.1 of Colias nastes. Taxonomy (NCBI): domain Eukaryota; kingdom Metazoa; phylum Arthropoda; class Insecta; order Lepidoptera; family Pieridae; genus Colias; species Colias nastes. The sequence continues at coordinate 3,520 of CAJQZM010040117.1, read as the reverse complement.
ACAAATCCAGTCCAACTGCTATTCCCACCAATAATTAAAAAATTTAATCCACCAATAAAATTACAAATTCATATCCACAAAATATAACACGCTAGCGCGGTTTCATTAGCGAAGACAGCGGTCGACGAAACCAATTTAAAACTTAACATGAAGGTGAAATGCCTGAGGTATATAATTTAAGTTGGTTCGTAAACGCGGTTCCGTAGTCTTGAAACAATGTTCGAGTTCGCAAGCTTTGAATAGCTGGTAATACTGTCTATCCTAACTTGTTCGTGAACACGGGCTATGCAGCGTCACCCGTATTTGAGGTTAAAAGAAAAATAGTGAAGATTTTCTCAGCATGAAGGAATATTCAAAATATATAGTTAAGATTAAATTTTTAAGTTTTTCTCGTGATGAAGGAATATTCAAAATATAAAGTTAAATTAGGTATTTCAGATTAAAGTTTTAAATAATATAAAAAATTGATCACGAGGCGGGATGTTTTAGTTGATTTATAATAAAAAATGACAGGGCTATTTTCAATTCATGGTGTTAATAATTTGAAAATTCATTTTTATCCCATCCCATCTGTATTATGTGCAAATATCTGTTGAACGATCTAAAAGTGATAAAGTTACAGATAGGCAAACACATGGTTCTTTTTTAAATGTGTCTGCAACTACAGACTAATATAAGCACTTAACCGAAAATGTGAAAAAATTATTCCTGACTCGTAGATTCGTTGAATAGTAGCATTAATTATAAATCTAGCTATAAATCTATTTACAAGCAAAACATTAAGTTATCAAGATAAATACAACGACATGGTTATTTCGTTGTCGAATAAATTTATCATACATACTAATATCATAAAGAGGTAAAGTTTCTAACTTTACATGTTATGAGAGAGTAATCCTCAAAAGAACTCATCCCAAAATAAAAATAAAATTTAACTAACGGGCGAAGCCGTAGCAAGCAACATTATATTTTCATCAACTCATTCTACAAAACTTCATTTGCCATTGTACGATATTTAATTACAAAAAAAATACAATGCATTTTTCATTGGAACAATGACGTCACTATTTACAGGCATTCAGCTGGTCCTGTGAAATATGCTCTAGGAGTGAGACCGATGGAATGACGTTTGAAAAATGGATCTCTCCAACACGATGACACTCTTGTTCGTTCGTTCATTCATTACCAAGCGTCATTATCTATTTCTCGTTAGTTTGCATTGTTCCGGTATCAATTGTTTTGTTAATTAACGGATAATTGCTAATGATGTATTGGGCTTGTAGAGAAATTGTAGTATGGTTAATGAGGACAATTTTTTGTTAGGATTCCGTGGGGTGCTGTTTAACTTTTTTTTTTGAATAGATAGCTAGTTATATAATAGACAAGTTATAAAATTATATTTTATTTTTCTTTCCGAATCGGTGGTAAATGTTAAAAATATGTTATGACGATTCAAAAGTGCTTCTATATGAAGAAATTTTTTAATTGAATAAATAAATGTTTGAGTTTGAGTATTATTACATAGTAGAAATACAAAATCTAATGAAAAATACGTGAATAAATGTTATTTTAAACACATTTTACATCCATAAATTAATTAGATTGAATATTTTTGTAATAAAATAAGGTATCTCATATTAATAGCTGCTATTACTATTTATAACACCTTAATCTAAATAATGTATTTACTTTTGTACTTTGCCCGATCTATTTGTATCCAAAAAGCCCTAACACTGTAATAAATAATTCATGAGGCAAAATTCAAAAATAGCTTGGTTAACACTGATTTCCTTTAAACTAGTATTGGCTATGATTATTGCTAGAATTTGATATTTTTCTCTATTTACAAACAAAACTAGTTAGGAAATATTTTTAGAGTAATATTTTATTATTTTACCTGAAACTCTATTCACACAATACAGAAATATTTAAGCATTCTTAAGCGCCTACGTAAAAAGTATTATATGGGTCAACTGCATGATGACATATTATTGTGTTTCCGTGATCGATTTTCTTTACTTACAAGTATGTGATTAGGCTTCTGTGTCCTACCAGAGACATTTTTGTGCTAATTACTTTACCATGGTACAAAGGAGACAGTCAAAAATACCTTCGTTCTACAATTGAAATGTTCTGGTTTTGAAATCGGGAATTGATATCTGATATTATTAAAAAAAATATACACACCTAGTAATAGCATTTTTTGGTGCATAGAATTTTACAAGGTTTTACTGATCGATTTTCTTTACACCAGAGTCATATTTTTTTTTATTATACATCATACTTCCACACTAAAATCTTTTAATTGTAATAGGTAACACCCTAAATCTGAACGAAGATTACTGTTGATATAACACAAAATATGAAATGTCCAATGTGTGTAAAACCAAGAAAGTTTAAAATAGAATCTATACATATCTACAATAGAAAATAGTTGAAACCTTTCAACATTGAAGCATTGAGTGCAGCTACACCGTTATTATCTATTTTTCATTATTAGAAAGCTATTATAAGAATGAATGGTTCGCTAAGACTGTACGAGGCAATTATTTCAATTTCCTTTTGTATTATTAAGTGCTCATATTTTCCGTGAAATGCAGACTAAATACAAACTTATGTTTATTTTACATGCATAAATACGCTGTGGCAGTTAAAGAAAATTGTTTTTATGAAATACAGGACTTAAGATATTATATATTTTATATGTTGGATAGGATTGCATTTTATTATTTTTTATAAGTTTTATTATAATATTGGAGTAACAGTTCCTTTTCTTTTTGTTTGAATTCTTTTATAAATGTTTTATACTTTATATATTTTTTTAATTTATTCAAATACTAACTTCGAGTTTCGGCAAAATTAATAGCGTTGGAGGTTGTCCTTGAACAAACTTACTTAGGTACTACTTGTTTTCAGGAATTTGGTACTTCATAAGTAAAGTTTATTCCCATTTTACTGCGATTTATACAACCAAAATTTATGCTACTCTTGAACCCCAAGCATCATGGGGACACAACTATGAAATATCAAACAAAATATATATAAACTAGCGGTCCGCCCCGGCTTCGCCCGTGGTACATATTTCGCAATAAAAGGTAGCCTATGTTCTTTCTCAGGGCCTAAAGATTATCTGTGCCAAATTTCATCAAAATCGGTCCAGTAGTTTATGCGTGAAAACCATACATACATACATACAAACCTTTCCTCTTTATAATATTAGTATAGAAAAAATTGCAGAACAATTTTCAGCAATCAAAATTTCACCCACAATCGTTCAGCAATTCTTGTGTCCACATTCAAACCAACGTCCACACATAAAATTACCTTATTTTATTAGATACCATCTCACATCAATAATTCCATTGCTTAATGACATGTCACACGCTGACCTTGCTCATAAAATATTTATTTGCTGACAAAAAATACAAATCCATAGCATTTCGTTAATTATCTTGAATTTCTATTGTCGGTCGATAGTTTCAAGGTGTTTATAAAATATTCACATGAACTCATTAATAAC
>CAJQZM010040116.1:32957-49237 GCA_907164665.1 Colias nastes | reverse complement strand
ACCAGCGTTCACACCATCATTTTTCTTTTTGTCATTGCGTACTAAGAACCCTGTAGAACCGCCATCCTGTTACAAATGACTCGAAATTTTGTGTCAATATCTCCCGGTCTATATGCACTATGTAGCGTTCTATGCAATTGTACGCTCAAAATATCTGTATTCCTTGACGAGCGAAGCGAATACTTAAATGGAGCCCTGAAGGCAAAACGAAGATCTTTAAATCGATGATTGAGCTAATACAGGCGTGAAACGGCCAACAAAATGAGTTTACAAGAGCGTGTAACTAACTCGACTATAAAAAGATTATTATAATGGGAATTAACATAATTTGACCTTATTTCTGAAACAACACGTGTTTTGTGGATAAAGCGTGTTATAATGAAGTATTGAGGTGATTCTATTGATGAAGATTTTAATGTAAATTTAATTCAATAAGCGATTTCTGCGCTAAATAGCCAATTGTTACACTATATAGAGTTACATATCTATATACAATATACATATGTATATATAAATGAAACCCGTTTCGCGTTGTCACGGCATCACGTGTAAACGGCTGAACCGATTTTGATAATTCTTTTTTTTTAAATGTTTGTGGAAGTCCAAGGATGGTTCTTATGTAGAGAAAACGTAAATATGTACCACGGGCAAAGCCGGGGTGGACCGCTAGTACATAATATAAATTTTCCTTCAAATGACTAATTTGTAGTTAAGCAGCAAACATCACCATCGTCTGCACCGATATCCATTAAACATAAAATTTTCTGATTATGTTATAATTATATTTGAATGAATAACTTTACATCTACTTATTATTATTCAGACTATGACTAATAATCGAATTTAGGAACAAAATGTTGTCTTTGAGTTTTCTTTTTATCCATACAATAATTTACAAAATTATCCACATTTATCGTATGAATTGGTAAAGCATCCGCTATAAACAGTTACAAATTATGTCATGCCAACACAAGCGGCGCATCAATTTGTTATCTAACACTGGTTTGGAATCTCACTTGTTTCTAGAAGAAGTTGGAACATACTGGTTTGCTTTATCCAATAAAAATAAATCTTTGCAAATCACACATTGTAGGCACTTCACGAAACTTTCGTTTCTACGGTTTCACACACACACAGGCATGTGAGTGTGGGCGTCGCAGATTGCATACAATAGATGGATTAAATATAAAATATTGTCTAAATATGGTAAATTAACGAGCGGCTTACGGGAAAAATATTTATAGTCCGGGAGCTGACAATGATGAATGCGTAGATTTGTGTTGACTGAACAATGAGCGATGTCGCTTTACTGACAATTTTTGTAATACCCGATATGGCAACGAAAAATATTAAAACTTAAACGTGACTTCACTTTATATATATTATTTTATAGCCAGTATCACGACTTCTGCATAATATGTTATTTTGGAAGCTTTGAGTAAAAAATTGTAAAAGTCAACTTAAAAGTAAGTCCCCATTCCATGGCCTTTAATCGTTTTTAAATATACATAAGTAAAATTGCAAGCTACAAAATGTGTATTTTTTTATAGCATTATAAATTTTCTAATGTAAAATAATTTCTTGAAAATGTATTAACTTGTCTTTCGAATGTTACGCTAATAGCATAATTATTATTATCATTAGGTTCACTCATAATAATTATTATTGTGTGTCGTTTATATAAATTACCAAGAACATCACATTATCTCAAAATCTTTCAATTTTAATGATATTATAAGTGAAAGTTCGCACATAATAAATTAATGTAAATAAATTCAGAATAAAGATATGAATCTTTGGTTTCGATAAGATATTATGAAGATGACACAAAATTCAAACAAATTTCGTATTTGATTACTATCGCTATCACCGTTATTAGTTTATACTAACTATAAAATGATCAATCAGCTCTCGGACTATAACTATTTGGGACTCCCAGTGGGGTCGCCGGTGCCCATTAGTGGTGCTTTGTGCCTACATTACTCTCATATTATCCGCTTCAGCCCAGTGGGAAGCAATTACAGTATTATCTAATGCAATCTAGAAAGTTACAGCTAATGACACACTACTCATCTCTATGAACCGGAATAATATAGTTCGTTTGTTGCATATTTATCTACTAAAAATACTTATAATGAACTACTAAATTTAACTGTGCGGTAATAAAGGACTAGAGTCATATTCGGTGGTTGCCTATTCCAGGCAAGGTTCAACACCAAATTTTGATTTGTATTATTTATTACATAAATTCAAACGATTTTATGTGCGTTATGGTTTAAGGCTTCTACCATAAACAATGTTGTTTGTCATACAAAATATAAATAATAACAGTATTTATACGATGGTTATAAACATACAACAGCTATATTATTATCTATTACAATATAACGACAAAGCTTAATGACTTTATTCAAAGAAAGTTCTTTTGTTCTTGTTAATTTAATGGTGCTAAGAGTTTATTTGTCGCTAGCAATAATATAACAATGGTGTTGTATCTAAACATACAATTAATTTGTAAATACTTATATACACATGGAAATTTATATGTTTCTAATTAAACTCAAACTCAAACTCAAACTCAAACATTTATTTATTCAATTAGACTTCTTCGAGAAGCACTTTTGAAACGTCAATACATATTTTTAACATTTACCACCGATTCGGAAAGCAGTATCTATGGAGAAGAATCGGCAAGAAACTCCATAGTTGCTCTTTTAAATCATTTCAGTATTACAATTTAATTTTACAAAATATGTAAGTAACTGTACGTATATAATATTATCATAATATGCCAAAGAACTGTCCTGTGGTTTTTACGCGACAACCCTCCATGGGTTTTTATCTTCCATATATTCCTTAATGCTGTAATAGGCTCTCTGAACTAATACGTTTTTTACATAATTTTTAAATTTAGCACTACTAAACTCTTTAATACTATGAGGAATTCTGTTGTAAAAAAGTATACCTTGGCCCATAAATGAATTTTTAACTCTAGTTAACCGGTAAAATGGCATTTCGATTTTATTTCTGTTCCTTGTGCCATAACGGTGTCTATCTCCTACTCTTGTGTGTAAGTCTGCGTTTTTGTGTACATATAAAATATTATTAAATATATACTGTGATGGTACAGTGAGGATACCAGTATTCTTAAAGAGATCTCTTAGTGAGTCCCTAGCACGTAAATTATATATAGAGCGTATGGCTCTTTTCTGTAATATAAATATAGTTTCTATATCTGCAGCCCTGCCCCATAGCAGAATTCCATAGGACATAATGCTATGAAAGTAGCTAAAATAAACCAATCTAGCCGTGTCTTCATCGGTGAGATGCCTTATTCTTCGAACTGCATATGCAGCTGAACTAAGCTTAGCAGCGGTGGTGGCAACATGGGCCCCCCATTGTAGCTTCTCATCTAGTGTCAAACCAAGAAAAACAGTAGAATCCACAGGGTATAATACCTCCCCGTTTAAAATAATATCCCTTTTCACCTTTTTTACATTTGGAAGGATAAATTCTACACAATTTGTTTTTTTGCATTTAATAATAAATTATTAGCAGTGAACCAATTGGATATGCGTAAAAGAGCAGAGTTTACTTCGTCAACATTTGTGTCATGTCTATCCACATTAAATATTAATGAGGTATCATCTGCAAACAGTACTATTTCACACATATCCTGCAAATAATAAGGTAGGTCATTAATATATACTAAGAACAAAAACGGTCCTAAGATAGATCCCTGCGGAACACCTATGTTAATCGGCGCACCGCGAGATTTCTCTCCATTAACAACAACGGTTTGTACCCTGTTCTGAAGATATGAAGCTATGAGGTCCTGAGATAAACCTTTAATACCATAAAAATTTAGTTTCCGTAATAGAGTGGTATGTTCTACACAGTCAAAAGCCTTAGAAAGGTCGCAGAATATCCCCAAAGCATTCTTTGAATTTTCCCATGCTTTATATGTGTATATGTGACAAAAGAGCTATTCCAGCATCAGTGGTAGAGCGCCCCTTTGTGAAACCAAACTGTTTGGCGTGCAGTAAACCATTTGATACAAAATGACTACATAATTAGTTTAAAATTAATTTCTCGAAGACTTTGCTCAAAGTTGGTAAAATGGAAATTGGCCTATAGTTATTACAGTCTTCTTGGTCATCACTTTTAAATAAAGGAATAACTTTACTTAACTTTAATAAATCAGGGAATATACCACAGTCACAACATTGATTAAATATAAATGCTAAGTGGTTGGCAATGTTTTCTATAATATTATTTACTAAATTTACAGACATTCCCCAGAGATCACATGTTTTTTTTAAGTTTAATGTTTTAAAAGTTTTAACAATTTCCTCTGCAGTCACATGTCGCAATTCAAATAATACATTACACTCAGCAACATGGTCCCTCAAGTAGGACTCCGCAAGCGCTGATGACGAATTTAATTTTTCGGTAATACTAGCAGGGACACTACTAAAAAATCTTCAAAAGCAAGCGCAACATCAGCACTTTTGTCAATGACCCTACCAGCATTAACAAGTTTTATGGTACTATTTGATTGGCTTTTGCCCATTTCACCATTAATAATTGCCCAAAGCGTTTTAATTTTGTTATCAGAGTTGCGTATTTTATCTCTGACATACAAGCACTTGGCAGTAAAACAAACTTTTTTAAAAGTTTTTGAATAATTTCTAACATAACTAAGAAATGACAAGTCTTTGTTACATTGCTTCATGCCATATAACTCATATAAAACGTTCCTGCATCTGTGTATACTAGGTGTTGCCCATTGGCTAAATGGTAAATCCTTGGTAATACTTAAAGATTTAACTTTAAAGATTTTTTCAAACTCATTATGAATTAAATTAAAAAGATTTGTAAACATTTCACAAGGATGAAAGGATTGATCATTCAGGCCAGGCAATTTATTATTAATATTATCTCTAAATTTATGAATGCCTTTTTTAGTTATAGGCCTAACATTAATTCTTTTAAATGTAGGTAGGTATGCAATCCCATTCAAAAACTACTTTCTGGCCACAGTGATCCGAAGTCAGTGTATTGAGAAAATTTTTTTCTAAAAAGTTACAATCACAGTAAACATTATCAATACAAGTTGCAGAACTAGGTGTAATTCGTGTGGGTTCATCAAAAAGTTTATGTAAATTAAATGATTGAAATAAATTAACTATTCGTGTTGCCGTTTGTGTGTGTGAAAGTAAATCAATATTAAAGTCTCCACATACTATAACCTTCTTTTCACTTAGATATTTCAATTCAATTAGATAAATATTATTCTATTTCCTCAGTCTGTAGGCCGATAGATTCTTGTAGCATGTACACATTCGAAGAATCTATAAAACTGATCACTGATTAAATACCTTATAGTAAAGGTCGTTGTAAATTGTCATTCCTTAGAAAATATCCTGTTGATTTATCAATGAGTTGAAATTCTTTAAATTATCGCGTTCTTTCGAATAGAGACTAATATCCGTTGCAATTATGTTGTAAAATATATAATTTGTCCTTTGCTTTTCTTTTATAGATGTAAATAGAACCAGTTTAAATGATCTCTGCGATATACCACTAGTTCATACTATGTAAGCCGAAGATAAAAGTGAAGTTTGATATTAATTAAAATCCAGTCCAGTAATTTAGCAAATCGGATAGAAAATATAAACATTAATTTTTCGTTAATTTAGTATGTACCGATTCACAGACCGCATAGAGATTATTTAGTACTTCTACCTACATTGTTCCAGAACAGTTTGTCGTAGTAATATGTAAAATGTATACATAGATTAGTTTAGTAAAGTAAATTATATTACTAGCTAATCCTAAAATCCGATTGGCGTAGGATTCCACACTGAGCTGAGCTGTCTCCTTGAGCAATATTAACTGAATTGGGTTTGGCTCGCGGTATTCAGTTATATATAGATCTAGCTATGTATCTACACCATTCTCGTCAAATTATTAATTCACTTACGAGGATTCAGGTCATTAATATAATATGTAATGAAGAATAACCTAAATAACACCAGAAGCTTGTATCAATTAATAAACGTCAAAGTTTTTGTTAGTAGTAATTAATTCAAGTTACTCTTAAAAAGTGCAAATTCTACGAAAATTATACAACGAATTTTGTTAAAACATTTCTTGGGCGGATGTTTCTAATTATTAAAACGTAATTAAGAAGTTTATCTTTGAAAGGCTCCGACAATAAACACATAAAGTCTCCTGAATGAATTAGTATGCTCATTGCTTGTACTGTACACGTGTATATCCGTCTTTATATTTCATATTTTTGAGAAAAAAGTAGTAAAGTAGAAATTAAATTATGAAATTCGTAGAAGAATTAATAAAATTCAAAACTTTTATAAATACTAGTTTTTATAGCCACGCAATGACTCTTGACTACAAGTTTGTATCCGTGTTATAAAGATATTTCATGTACCGCTGAATAAAAAAAAGCTGTCAATTCTAACATTACATAAAAAAGAATTAAATATTGTCATCACTACATAGTATAAAACAAAGTCGCTTTCTCTGTCGGTCTGTCCCTATGTCCCTATGTCCCTTTGTATGCTTAAATCTTTAAAACTACGCAACGGATTTTGATGCGGTATTTTTTAATAGATAGAGTGATTCAAGAGGAAGGTTTTAGTATATAATTTATTAGGTTTTAGACAAAGCGGGCGAAGCCGCGGGCGGTAAGCTAGTATGCTACAAACAACACAAGGAACGACAAACCTTGGTAACTTAAAAGACTCGTATTGAAATAGATTTACTTAGAAATGTCAAATTCTACAATAAACTGTAACCACCTGTTATGATTCATATCGCAAAATGATAACATCTGTTCCCTCCCTCTAACTCGTGCACCTAGAAAGAGACAGCTACAGGCGTGCACATGGTACGAGATGTGGTACGCGCGGTACGAACGCGATAAAAAACAAATGGCTATAACAAAACCCACGCTAATCCGATACTGTGTCTAAAATTTCAACATTTGCCCACAAACGGATAAAGTTTGTTTAGATAAATTCATGGAAATACAAAGCGCGTAAAAAATGAGCGTTTGCAATATCTAAAATTATTTTTGTAGAGTAGCAACAACAACGCTGCTAGCCTAATACACTTCGATATTTTATGCGGTGAAATTGCCTATTTTTCATGATTCATAATGCTGCATTTTGGACCTTGGCTAAAGACCTTCAGAAGTGCTTATAAGTGCCAATTTCAACTAGCTAGAATTACACGTGACACCATTAGACAATCTTCTATTTTTCAGAAAAAGTACATTTCATCTGACGCATCGAAAAATAAATATTAGTATTCGAATGTGATAAGCTTGAAGAATGAGCTTTTACTCAAATATAAATTTTAATACCGTAGTGTACAGCTCTACAATATTCACTATTCTTTATTATTTATAAGATTTGAATAAAACTAATTTAGTCCCATATTGCGTAGCTGTAGTAGGCTTAGAGTATATATTACAATAGTAATATATACTCTAAGGTAGTAGGTATCAAACCACTGTTAGTTTCAGTGGTTTTGTCTCATCTATTCATGACTCATTCTGCAGTTGAAAATACAATTTCAACTTTAAACCACGGCCACAATATAAAGTTTTACATTGCAGTGCAGAAAAATGTTTATTGTAATATTTAGTTCACTTGTGAAGGTGTAATAAGTATAATTTGTATTTTGGAATGTTGAAATAAAAAAATATTAATAATGCTCATTCAATAAGGGAGTATCTCGTTAACGATAACCTAATACGTCACAGTGACGGGTACGTGTAGAGCACAACAAAGGCTGTTTACCCTCGTCCCGTCCCCGTCCCCGGCCCCAGCGCGGCCCCGGCCCCGGGCTGGGACGATAAGCTCTATAAAACTGGACAAAGGATTCCCTTGCGCTTTCATGTATGTCGGGCTGTTACACAATCGATCTGGATATAAAAATATATATTATATTGCTTATTTTCTTACATACTTAGTCTATAGGTCGGTCTACATATTATAAGCAGTTCAATTTTGATTTTAAAAGACCGCTCAAATTATATTGCTGCTACAGATTTGCCTTAGGCCCTTAGGAAGTAGAAATTGTAAAATTGCAAAGTAGCTATAATTTACACATGTTTTAACAAATCATTGCATCACACATTATGACGTTGTTCCTGTGTTTAATTTTCCAATGTCCCAGTTTAATGAGGTATTCAGTTAGGTCGATTACGTGCGAGCCCGCGTGGCAGACGCTAATCTCCCGAGGTATTACTGCGAAATACTGCGCTAATTGCATACGGATGCGTGCGGCATATGCCACCAGCGCTAGGGTTTCTTACCTAATCCTACGCGTTATATCTTCGTCAGATTTAAATTCCGACTTATATACTGTTACATTACTAGGTCTTCCTGTGTTGATTAATAGCGTGACTATGTGCAACTTCGCAATATAGGTGAGGGTAGGTCGGAAGAGCTATTCACAAAAAGAAGGTCGACGGAGCTCCCCTTCGTTCAGGGAATATCACTATTATCTATGGTTCATTGACACAACATCCTTGGATTCAAACGATATAAGTATCCTTATAACGATTATCAACATAAAAAACTAAGAGGGTAGATTTCGAAAATTATAAAATTCTATTACAATAATACAGCGATTTCTACACACTCTAGTAATGCAATCAAAAAGTAATATTCGACAATAATAGCCGGGAACTTGGCTGATAAAAGCACAGGGACGTGGGAAGCGTGTTGGCACTTGGCAGTGGAGCCAGCACGACATAACACTTAGACTGATGGCTAACGACGCTGTCTCAACTGCTGCTACACGGCACACGGCGCACGGCACAACTAAACCCACTGTTAGTATTAACTACGTGATTATAAGAGCTATTCCCGTAACCTGTAGTGACTAGTTATGGAAGTTTTGCAGATGTAGTTACATTTTTTAATGCGGTTACTAAGATAAATTTATAAAATAGTTCGTAAGTGCTGATCTGCATTAATTTAGTTTTTCTCAGTTTTATGTATTTATTTATTTATTTATTTAATGAAGGTCAGCCAACAGTTGTTTACATCAACACAAACATACAGATGTAGCTATATTATCTGTATCATACGGTATGCGGTATGCTTTAAATAGTTGACCCTGAAATATTGAGCCATATTTTAATGATAATTGTATTTTTTATTATATAACTGTAACATGTGAAACATACAATGTGTTCTTATCACATGAATACGTCAGTTACTCAAGCTCTTAGGTCTTAATTCTACAAAGTACTTTAATGTATTCCCATGTTTTCAGTGCACCTCCAACCCTTTCCAGATAATCTGTCCATACGATTAAAATCAGTATTGTGTCAGTTGGTGTGAGTGGGTCGAGCCACGTCACCTTCCATCGAACTGCTCGTGTATTCCTAATGTACTACACATCTGTGGGACGTCTAGCCTACACCGGTGTGCTAAAACTAACCCTATTTACTTGGTATAGGGTTGGATTCAGGTTGAGGCTAAATAGCTTGTGTTTATCGTGCGCGCGCAAACCTTAAATTTGATACACTGAACGTAATACAAGATGAGAGTCTTGGTCCTTGGATAAGTTTACTAGTTACGATATAATAAAATAAATTAAGGTTTACGCGCACTGTGGGAATGATTCAGTTGTAACAAAACAGATGTTATTTTGCACTTACATTTTATGTTTCTTAAAGTTAACATAACAGTACATGGTCTTTAAAGTGTATGTTTGTCAATATTATGCATAACTAAAAGCGTCTGCCAAAAAATTCAAAGGTGCTGTGCGGTGCGATCCTTCTGAAAGCTTCGATGAAGAACGTTACAACATGTGTCTTAATAACAAGACATATAATTAGGACATGAACATACTATAAAATACATTGATAAAAAAATACCAATAATTTTTGTATCAAATATATTTTCCGTAGTGCGCAGAGACCCCATCCGTTCCCGAGAGTCCGACTTCACAAACAAGTCGCCGACAACGTCTACGTGTACGTGCTCTTATTAAACCTGTGGGGGGCGAGGGGGAGGGGGGGTTAGGCTATTGGTTATAACTCAATATGGGATCAACTTATACGGCTTTTTATTTCAAAGTCTCCAATGAAAACACGTTTAAATGAACAGTTTGCTTTATGTCCGTCTAAATGAAACCATTAATCGAACTGACACGTTTTAATTTAAAAAATATTTCAATTAAACATCGTGGCAACATAATATGTAGTTATGTTAAGTTTTACAAAGCGATGAGTAACACTTCCCATAATTCTCAACATAACAACCTTCCAGCTCACGTTATTATAACAATCTGCTATGACGTATAAAAACTGAAAAGTCATCAATTAATTGCTAAAACAGTTACCTACTTTTATGATGCATTTTATAAGGAATGCAAAATAAAACAAAACAAAATTCAATAAAAATACTTACCTATAAATTGTTAATTCTTTAACTCCTTAAACATTGAACATACTTACGGTCAAAGTAACTCTATCAGCGAGCATTAACTCAAAAATTGAGTTGACGAGATAAATTCTCCATCAACTTGTCATATCTCAACAGTAAATAAATAAAGCTGTAAAAAACGACCGCTTAAATTGTTCGCTATGTCGTGATGTCGGTCCACATGCTCCGCGACATAACGTAATTATACGAGACGGCGCACACCACTCAATAAACACTTTTAATACCTGAAACATAGAGCTTAATGTTCTCTGTACAGTTTAACAACTGATAAATAAAAAGTTCATTGAGTATGATCGATTGTGTTGTTGGATATTATTCCACGGAACTGAAATATGTTGTTATATGGGTTTCGTTGTACTATTTGATTTATGCCCGTAATCATATTTCGGAGAAAACCTTATCTGTGGAACTTGTGAACTGAATAATTCAAAAATTATTTGTAATTCAATATTCGAGCGAATTACGGCCAAGAACTTTTATTTTATAAAAACTTAGGTATTAGGTAAGCAATATTATAACTGATAAAGCATTTAAAAAAGCATTTATGTAACATTAGTTTTCTAATATCTCAGTTTGAATTAAAATGTATACTAATCCCTGTAAATTTCAGCAGGATACACAATACAGGTAACGAGTAGGTATTAACTTACTGTAAGCGTTGCAGAATCTTAATAAATTGTAAATTGCGCCCTATAACCTATTGATATTTAAATAGGTAATCAAATATGCAGTTTGTTAATGTATGCCAAAATTAATCCTATACAGAAACACTTTAAAACTAGTGTGCTCTCTCTGCAGTGCTCTACATATGAATTTCACAATGAAATGATAAATAGAAAGAACATTGTGATATACAAGAGTTAGATTACAACATATATACTCATACAGCATATGTTTATTACTTTGTTCACATGGTTGTAATGCGCCATAAAAACCGCGGAAGTACGAGAAAGTATTAACTGCTATAGAATAAGGAATAAGTATATCAATACGTGTTTCTTGTAACGTGCGAATGTGACATAGCTACATACAACATTATATTACTAGAAGGAATAAGTGCGTACATTTGTGTGGACATCTAGCGTGCCATGTGTATAACTTCAAGATAAATGTATTTATATAGGTACACAATACAAATGTATTTCGTTCTGTTTTTGGAAACACAATTACATTAACATTAGTTGCAGCCTGTGGTTATGCTACGTGGTAGAACGAGGTAAAAAGCAGCCTGTATGCTTTTCCAGTCAGAAAAGTATCTGCATACCAAATTTCAGTGGTGTTCAATCGTTTTTCCTTCACAAGCTTTCATATACAAATGTAGTAAAATTATAAAGAATATTTCCGTGTAGATCAATTAATTTGTATATGTGTGTGTGTGTGTTTGTGTGTTTGTGGAATGAAAATAGTTGAAGTTCAAGCGCCAGATTATGCCCTTGCCCGTGAGTAAAATTACTTTTCAAGTCTTCAACAACTACAGTCTACAGGGCACAGCTTACGAATAATAATAATAACTGCAGCCAAAATGAGTTTGTATTAGGTGTGGACTGTAAATAATGTTTGAGCTAAGTGCTTTCCGCCTAATCAGTGACACGGTGGGTACATTCTGCAAATCAATGGCGGCTCGTAAAAATAGTTGTTTTTATCGCGACATGCCCTGAAATTGTTAAACGTTTGTTGCGAGACAGGAATAGCTGTCAGTTGTCACGCGGTGCGGGGCCGGGAGGGGGAGGCGAGGGGGAGAGGGGCTGTTTGTTTATGGCGCGAACAAGCAGGTCACATGTTTACGCTTTTAGATAATAAAAAAAATGTACCTACTCTCTTGGCAGTTGGCAATTTATGAAACCGTTGCCTAAGATTTTGATTTCAATAGAGATAAAATAAAAAATTTATGAAAAATTTAATGTTGAACTTAGGGCATGCACCCGGGTTTACCCGGTTCCGAAAAACCCGGGTAAACCCGGGTTTTTTGATGATCTTGAGAACCGGGTCTGAATAGTATGAAACCCGGTTCTCCCGGTTCCGACCAAAATATTAAAATATAAAGTATTATTTATATTTTGCTGCATTATTTTAATAAATCTGTTCTATCTGGCAACGTCAGACTCACGTGCATCGCGAATTATCGTGCCACGCCTCAAGCGTGGCTCTGATTGGTTGTCTAACCTTAGATGCTATAAGTTTCCTACGGGTGTATTACCAAAAAAAAAATTGGCTTCGAAAATGACAAAAATTAGGCTACTGAAATATTTTTATTAGATTTGTCGTGAATTTGAAAAGCTGTTGATTTTACTGTTTCATATAATGATCCAGTCATGTTTTTGTTTTTGGTATCAAGCTGAAATTTATATCGAATAGGTACTCAAGTGTTCGGTCCCTTGATGCTGTGAAAAAGTCAAACTCACAAGTCAACGCATCAAAAGATACAGCCGTAAATGCTGAAAATTTTCACAAATTTCGACATTCGCATGGGACTCAAAACCTACAGGGTACTTCTCATGAACACAGTGCCTTTAAATTTGGTAAAAGTAACGTCTTATAACACAGATATATATATGGACGATGGATAGATGGACGATAAAAACCCATGGAGGGTTGTCGCGTAAAAACCACAGGACAGTTCTTTGGCATATTATGATATATTATGTATTTAGATATAAGTTACATATTATGTAATATCGACATGATTAATTTAAAAGAGCAACTATGGAGTTTCTTGCCGGTTCTTCTCCATAGATACTGCTTTCCGAATCGGTGGTAAATGTTAAAAATAATTATGTAATGACGATTCGAAAGTGCTACTAAATAGTAGTCTAATTGAATAAATGAATGTTTGAGTTTTGAGTTTGATAAAGGAAAAATTGCTAGAAACATAAATTTTAAAGTTACAACATTATAAAAAATAGGTTTGTTCGGAGCCCTCGGAGCGCGAGTCGGACTCGCACTTGGCCGGTTTTTTGCTTTACAGTTTGCAGTTAATGAATAAGGTTTAAGTTTATATGTGATATTATGATAACAAGGTACTTTTATGAGACTGATAAATAAAGAGAAGTATTGAAATTTTGTTTCTTTATTAATTTAATAAAATAAGACACAAGCCGCGTAAAATAAAAGGCCCATCAGGTACTTTTACAGTTACTTTTGTTTAATTTCGTATTTTTTTCCGAGGTATTATAAAAGAACCGGGTAACCCGGTTCTACCCGGTTCTGAGCTCGATTTGGAACCGGGTTTCGGAAACTTGGAACCGGACTCGGTTCTGCATGCCCTAGTTGAACTCATTCATCACGAAACATCCTGTAGGTAATGATTAAATAACAATAGCCATTAAAAACAATACAATATAATTGAAAAAAGTAATACATTATAATATTATGTTTAGTAAATATGTACTAAAAGTGAGTCGATGTTTGCAGTTGTTATTTAGTACCCAGACTGACCCGGATACAACGATAATAAATCTAGTGACTTGTATTAGTTTGGCAAATAACACAAAATGAAGCCCCAAATGCATATTACAATAATTTACAATTAATTATGAACCCCACTTTTACGAGCGACCTTAATTCAAGCGCTAACTATCTCACGCATATAACGGCATGGACTTTGCCCACACTCGTTGGAAACTAAATTACCAAAAACAGCAATAATTGTAAAGCAAAATAATTAAATTTACAGTTATGATATTCCTTATCTGCTGCGATACTGGTAGGGTTGCCGCTATGGTGTTTTAGAATGCGTATTCAGAAAGTGGTTGTATCATAAATTACAAAAACGAATAGATCAGACTTCGGTGCTCGTTAAACCAAAGTAAATAACAAATATTGATTATATTATATTAAAAATGTACGGTAATATTAAACAACAGCATTAAAAGTTCGGTACTACGAACTAATTAAATCGTAATTAAAAACATAGTGCATTACATAAAACTATAATTTTCAAATTCTTTTGCATAAAATTTGCCACAAATCATAAAAAAAATTAAATTTATAAATCGTTGGCAGCCCTAGCATTCACTGGTATCATTTAGAATTTCACAGGTATATTTAGTAATAAGTTTTATAATATGTTCCGGTCGTTGTGGGCCAGTCAGCGGCGGCGTGAGATCGCTAACGACTGCCATTACCTCACTAGCCTGTGCAATTACTTCGATCAATTAATTGTACGTGATAGCCTCACGAAGGCTATCGATAACTAGATAATAAAACATTCAATTTAAAATTTAGCTAAGCACATTTTTATTGATGGGGAAAGTGATTATTGAATGACTATGTAATTGAATGATATTTGATATTTTATTTGCGTGTTTTTGCTACATCGCGGCACACATGATTGGTTGATTGGATTTTGTGGCTATTGATTGAAGTGATATCTAAAAAAATATTTTTAAGTAGGTATACCTACTTTGTTCATCCGCGTAACACGTATGACGTACATATATTGAATATTATACTCTAATAAGCTGATAAAAGCTTCTTCTTGGAATTTGTTGTAAAAATACTTCAACTAAAAACCTTGTTGTGTTAATTTGTCTAAATCCTGTGTATAAAACATGATAAAACTATTATATGCACACTAATTGTTCTCGCTAAATACACACTAAATATAATATCTAGTATTCCGTTATGACGTGTGTGTGAACGGATACAGGCGGTATTGTAAACGGCAGCTCATTTGAATTTCTATAGTTGTAAGAGCGTCCGCGTCAGTGTCACATGTATATTAGAATCCGTTATTGTTTTACAATAATCTCTCTCGTGTGCTGTCATCAGTCATGGACATCTATATATCTAGACTAGCTTTCCGCCTGCGGCTTCGCCCGCGTTTTCAAAGAAAAACCCGCATAGTTCCCGTTCCCGTGGGATTTCCGGGATAAAACCTAGCCTATATAGCCTAGCCTATAGTGGATAATGTAGCTTTCGAATGGTGAAAGAATTTTTAAAATCGGTCCAGTAGTTTATGAGCCTATTCATTACAATCAAACAAACAAAGTTTTCCTCTTTATAATATTAGTGTAGATTAATTAGTATTCAATAACAAACCTTTATTTGCATAAATTTACAGATGGTTGTTCGAATAGTTGTAAATTACGAATACATTTGCTATGGGTACATTTTTAAAATTTAATACAATTTGGTACTTTATGTATTCTAATTATCGAAATATTAATATTGCACTTAATTTTACTGCAAATAAATTATTTTTTAATCGGTGTACTAACGAAAATTTATAACTTATGCCTCTATATAATTTCAGGTAATTATTTCAATTGAAATACTCTTTCTTCTTGAGCAGCAAACCGTGGAAATGACGCACTGGTAACAAGCAGAGAGCACTCGTCGTCATTGTAATTAGATTCACGAAGATATATTGTCTAAATATATAAAGTATGTATTTGTATTCTAAATATCTATAGAATAATATAGGTAAGAGCTGATGAATTGATGATGTTTGCTATAGGGATAATAATGTTATACTTAATTAAATGCATTCGAAATCTATTTGAAAGGAAATTATATTAGTTATTTATTTTTCCAATAAAGAAAAACAAGTTAGCAAATAAATAGAAACATACATTATTAGCCAGTATATTAAGCATGCTGAGCTGACAAATTATACCAACAGGAGTTTGCAAACATATCAAACGCTACCCTCAAAACCATAAAACGTTGAAGACCTCAATATCGCTTCTGTTATCATCCCTTAGTTCAGCGCTGCTGTATTTGTCGTGGCCATATCGTAGATTTGCTCATTTCATGAAATGGCCAATTTAGTTTGGCCAGATCGTT
>CAJQZM010040116.1:0-27957 GCA_907164665.1 Colias nastes | reverse complement strand
GCACGTAGTTCCAGTTTTTTTCACCGGGTCAGATAAGTTTGTGGCACTGTAACGTTATATTCAAAATTGCCTCAATCGTCTATTTTTACTCTATAGATATTATTTGAATTGATTAGTTTTATTATGAAAGCGAATCCTGATTCATCCATTTATAAAGATATAAGAAATGTACCTAACTAGTGATTGTTGATGTTTTGGTAAGTTAAAATGTGTGTTGAATAATATGTGTTGGATCCAATATTTGTATTACCTGACTGTTCTACTGTTACACTATTATTAACTAGACAATGTAGATAGAAAATAAACTTACCTGGACCTAGAAAAAGGCAATGCAATTCATTTCATTCAAGCAAACTAACTTTTATTTTTGTTACTTTACACCCCAATATCTCTGCTATCCCATAGAACAGATCTATAATTATTATATTCATAGAATCTGTATATTTTTATCTATTTAATCCCCTATAAATCATCAGTGTAACGATCAGGCCCAGAGTCCTATGGGAGTTTGCCATTCTCCAAACAGAGCTACATTCCCAAACCTCGAAATTGTATTGAGAATGTATTTGGTCTTGATGGTATCAAATTGCACTGACGAGCGCTCATTTTCAAAAATGAAAATTTAAAAAAATAGGCTTCGAACCACGATGGGACAAAACCGTCTATCAAAGCTTTCTCTCCTGAGCATTGAAAGCGATTTACTCCGAGAACTGGATTTCAGCGAAATCATCAACGATTTTTCGGCAAAAAAAGCTCGAAAGGTTCCGTTCGTTATCACTAAAATTTAGTTCAGATAATTCATGTTTCCGATTATATTTATATGCGTTTGTTAAATACTAAGAGAATCTAGTTACTTGGTTTCACAATAAATTATTTATTGAAAAACTCGACTGAGAAAAATTGTTCATTTTATTTGGAAAATAATTTGGGGCGAGGGGGCCTCCACTCCTTTGTTGCCCCGAGGCCTCTGGATCTCTAAATCCGGCCCTGAGTAGAGCCCGGTGCCACACCCGATCAAAGGCTTTTGCGACATCAAGACTAACGGCTAATGCTTCCCCTTTACTCTCAATAGCCGCAGCCCATCGGTGAGTTAGAAAGGCCAAGAGATCACCAGCCGAACGTCCATGGCGAAAACCATACTGATGGTCACTGATCAGCTGGTTCTCCTCCAGGTAACCTAAGAGCTGACGGTTGATTATGCTTTCCATGACTTTTGAGAGCAAAGAGGTAATAGCAATGGGCCTGTAGTTAGAGGGGTCTGATTGATCGCCTTTCTTAGGGATCGGGTGCACGGCGGCGGTTTAATAAAACGAGATACTTTCTAATTGAATCTGCAAAGCATGTGAAAATCACAAAAATATACAAAAAAATAAGGCAAAAGTTCCAGTAACGCTTCATATCATAATTTAGTGTTTTGACGAGATAATGCAACACGACGAGTGTCAGATAGCGAGGACGTGCTAAATGTACTCGTATCTGCTGTATCTCGACCAGTTACATTTGTGATAAGTTTTATCATCACAGCTTATATCTTGGTCATGCATTCAGTTTTATAGGACCAGATATTAGAAAACGTGGAAGAACTGTAAAAGAAACCGTCTCGAGCTCGGCAGATTATGTTTTATGGTTCGGTCGTGATGACCCGGTTGGACTTTGGAGTGGTTTGGAACGAAATTATTGCGAAAACTATTGTGTCGTGAGTACTATATTTTTCTAGGAGATACTGCTGTTCACATAATATTATGTATGAGATAGTGTATGTGATTACAACACAAATAAATATTTAAGTGCCTTTATCAGTTATCTAGAGTTCATAGCTCACGATATGAATTTTATTTATTCTTTGCCCAAATCTATAGTTTACTATTTCATTTCGTTTTCTAATATATTTTACGATAGTGAATATATTTCTTAAGAACATGGAATCGATCTGAAACATTATCTACGGTGTAAACTGGATTTTTCATTTCTTATCAACGAACACTGCAACAAAACATAATGATCTAAGACAAAACAGAATATTTGCTTATAATGTAACAATCACGGCTTGTCCTAGATACGTTAGAGACTTAGAGTGTGTATCAAATATCCTCTAAGACCGTAAGTGACACAAAGGGGGTGACGCCGGCATTGTCGCGTGTGACATCACAGTGATCGACGGCATTGTGTCCACTACAATAGCACAATCGAGTCGATTCATCTTACCAATAACATTAGTGCATGAGGTGTTACAAAGACTGAAGTTCTGATGAACCATTTCGCAATGGTCCATTGTTTCATTTGCAGTGCTTTTGTTTCAGCAAATTAAAATAGTCGTAAGAAAAGATTCAACGTACAATTAATTTCGTAATACGTGTCTAAAAGATATGTATTACCTAGCGGAGAGTATAAAAGGTGTTAAGCTTTTAAAATAAATTAATTATAATATGTCTCGCTCTCTCTACTCGTTCATAGAGAACCATCAGTAAAACGAATTTCTTAATATCAATGGGAATTGGGAATACAAAATCATAAATAGTAATTAGGTAGCGTTAGCACCGGAGAGCTTCGGAGTTATATAGGTATCTACTTATTATCGATATTCACTAATCGCAAATTTAACATAACTCATTACCTATGAGACAAGCACGCAAATACATAAAAGAAGGAATAAGTAACAGCTACTTCACGAACTATGCCAAGGACAATATTTAGTATCAGTTAAAATCTATTGAATATGTACATTTAACTATAACTATACGTATTATAACAGAGGACAATATAACAATCAGCTACTTCACTTCAGCCGAAGGTTTAATTAACAAACTTTGAATTTGTAAAGGCTCCGTACTCCGTCTTGAGTCAGTCGCAAACAGTTTGATGCATTACAAGTCGGTAACTCGAGGCGGTGGACGAGCACTTTGCAAAGTAAATAAAGTTCTTTGATTTAGCGCTAGTTGCTACCAGAAATAGATATGTATCCGACGCGGACGTTAAGAACGTAAACTTGTGGAGTTAAGTTTGTGATAGCACAGCACTGAACGTTGTGGAGCATACTTCGGGAATTAGGTCACGCTAGCCCGGGGGTAAAAACCGCAGTGATGTATGATGGAGACGTCGTAGAAGCAGAAAATTTGTAACATGCAATTATATTGACTGTGTGCAATTAATAGAAAATTTGTACGGTCCAGAAGTTAATCAAGAAAAATATCCCTAATTAACTTTCCTAAATTCTCTTCCAAGCTTCTCCCATTAAATTTTGAGAAAAGAGTAGGTCTTTGGTATGTTTATGCCGTAGTGTTGTGTAACATTATCTACTTGTCCCTACGACATGGGATTACCTGGTTGCGCAGAGCTTATAGAATTCCTAATGCAGTACATTTCCTTATTTACCATTTATTATGTGTAACTGTATCGTTATATATCTTTTGTTTATTTACAATATCGTGAGTTGGCAATCGCTCAGCACAAATAGGTATATGGTGTGTCGACTGTTTGGTACACTGCGCTTATTTACGTGTACGCGTACCTAAAAGGTTTTTGCTTATGATATAATATTCGAGAAATATAATAAACATCGTTTTACACTAATATTTAATGTAAATTCAAAATTATCAGCATATTTAACATTTTCTTTGACGAAGGGGAAATATTTAATAATTATGATAACTTAATGTTAAATAGTACCTATTTAACATTAATTATATAATTTTACTAAAATATCTGTCCTTCTCACACTTTTAAAATCTTTCGTAATCTTTCGACAAAGTTCAAAAAGTAACTTGTCAAGTCTTATCGTGAGATATGAAAAATTTATATTCTCAAGTAGGTACCTACAGAAATAACATGATAAAACTTTTTCCAATTAAAGACGAGTCGTTTTATACCCAGGTTAAGCCCAGGTTTTATATATATAAACAGTACTGATAAGTTATATTGCAATTTTTATTTTAGATGAATAAAGTAACTGCTTTCTCGACAGATCTTTTATAAAAAAAAAACAAGACTGGGACTTCAAAGTGAATATGTTAAAGATATAATAAAATGTTTGAAGAATATTAACAAAGGTTTATTTTCATTATATATCTTTACTGACCGTTTTTACTATTTTCCATTAAAGGAAACATTTATTATTATGTTATTCAGAATTGATGTTATATCCTGCCCTAAATTAAAATTCTAACGAACCCTCAAAAAACTATTGTTTACGTTATCAAATGCACCTTTTCTACGAACATTACTGAAGCGTAAACGTTAGTAATAGCTTTTTTTCCACCATCCTAAGCTAACAATTTAGATGATATTCTCATTGGCGAACTGCAGCGAGAATAATATCCTGCGGTGGTCAGGTATTGGCCCTTATAGTGTGGGAATAAGGGTGATTTTCCTGTGTTAGTGTATGCTCGGTGGGTGGCCGGGAACAGTGGTGTCTGTCTGAGTAGTTTGAAGCCAGGGCTCGTGTTACAGCCCGTAGCTAAGATAATAAATACAGCATGACCAAGTTTGCGTGAACTCAACTGTTCGAGGATGCTATAATGTTCAACTCGATCTAAAAATATTAAACGAGCATGTAAATTGATATTCATACATGTAGATGTATATTACAGCTTATATCAATATTGGTAGTATTGTATTATAGGTATATTGTATTGTATAAGGTAACAGTGGTAATAAGTAACAACTCAACCTACATAATATTATGTGTAGTAAACAATATTAATATCCATATTTTTAAGCAGGGATTCCAAAAAAAGTGCTATATTAAATATACAATCCTTTTGTGTCGCTTGAATGAATAGATTCAACTAAGATTTAAATAAATGCATTATTTACAAACAATTACATACATATTAAAATCACTTGAATTGTATTGCGAATACAATTTGAATAATGCCTTGATTTTAGGTTAATCATTTTGTTTTGTTGTTTACTTACAACTCAACTGTGACGAAACCAAATGAAAATAGTTTATGTTACGTTCATAAATCATACCAAAAGCATATTATAATATGAACTATTCAATAATTTATCAATTCAAATTAAGTTGTTGTGTTGGAATCTTTCTTTGAAATAATCTCGTCTAACCTTATGAACTCTACATAAATAAATTTTCACCATATTATGGCGCATGTGCATAATATTATGTTCTTACATTTTCCGAAACGCATGAGTTTTTATGCAAATAAAATATTGTACAGCTTGCAAATAAACACGGGATCATGTGACCGGTGGCGGTGCTCGCTCGACGCGCACGGTCTAACGAACGGCGGGCTTTAATTAGTGCATTAATTTGCGAACGGTCTCTTTGTTCCTCATAAGCGCTCGTTGTTATGTGTAACAGTATTAGGTACGGTCTGCAAAAAACTCATTTCGCGTTTTGTGTTTTTTGTATGTTATTGTTTTGAATATGCTCAGCGTGTAGAGTTCGCTACTTAACGCTTAAACTATAAATAATACAATATACATATTGAACCACAAGAAACTAACTTGATAATTAATTAATGTTCATAACCATCTAGGATATCAGATAAAAACTCTAATTAAAACTTGTTTAAGAATGCTGATCGTATTGATAGTTTGATACTATATATTATGAAAGAATAAAAGAGGTGAGATGGAATTTGTTAAATGGGAAAAACTAAAAAATTCTAAAACGATACATAAAAACATGCACTAATTAAACCATAATTGATTTAGGGACTCAATTTACTTCTCCCCCGTCAGTCGTCGCCGTCAGCTGTCCTTACCTTAATTAGCTTTGTTGAGCGCTTCGTTGTGGGATATTTTCTTCTTCGTTATAAAATGAACTTGTCATTCATATCTAAAATTGTTTTTAAATACCAAACCGTCGTTAGTACATAACTGAAATATGTATTAGAGTAAGCAATTTCTATAATATAATATTCCCGTTACCAAATACATAAAAGAAAAATTGAAATAACGTTCGACACAAAAAATAAAATATTTTGCTGTCGCTTCGGAGCGTCAACATAACACAAATGCGAAAGCGACGGCCGCGGCATTGTGTTAAAACTCGTTTATCTGTCGGCACTCGGCACCACGCTGATAACTTTTATGTTGACGGTACACCAAACTGGCGCGTTGTTGATCGATGTACAGGAAATTAATATATTATTATCTACTTAGTCATTTACAAATACTTCTCAAGTAATAAAACGTTGGATGACAGATGTACAATTTATAATAAGTAAATTAAATAATCATCGTAAAGTAAGTAATAAATGCAAAAGTAAGTTTATCTATCAGAATACCTTTTTGTACCAGAAAGGCTGTACAGATTTAAACGAACTTTGATGGATAGATAGATGAAACACTAAATAAGTGCATACGCTACTTTTTTGCGAATACAACTAGCATTAATTAAATACAGATGAGAGCTTTTAACGCACATTTTAACGGCACGTGTAAAGTGCAATTTTTTTCTTTTATTATTATCTCACTTCTTTGTATCGTAGATAATCTTACATTGTAAGTTATTATTGAACTATTACATCAAGTTAAGGAATGAAATAATTAGCTCAAAATGAAACATTGATCTATTGCTTTCATTAATTGGTTCATTAAAAGTTGTATAAGCATAATTTGCTTTATGCGTCGAGTGGATCTCAACATGCCCATAAAATGAAAATAGTCATACTCCTTAGAGCGAGGCCTATAACGACATAGGCCATAGCCGTGTAACTCGGAAACTACGAGTTACTAAGTGCCTACAAAATTACTAATGGTTAGTCATAAATGTCGACCGAAACGCGGCTCTCGGAATGTAATAAACGATGGCCGTTTAAGTATTATGACTTATGTCACACTAGCATCAGCCCGCGACTTCGCCTGCCCTGCACAATGCGCAATGCGTTAACATACGTGATTGCTGTAGGTTTCTTTTCGAAAAAGTATTTTTATCGAATTTATTTCTGTACAAAAATTATCGTACATAAAACTTGGGTAGACATAACGTTATTCTGAAGACATTGATGCTTTACTTTTACCAATATCAATATAAATTATAAACCTTTTACCAATATAAATATAACAAGGCACATTTTTTACATCGCTTGTATTTTTATCTCAGTATTTTCTGATTAAAAAAACAGTCTATCAATCTTCCATAATATACTGTCTCGAGTAAAAAATCTTGTCGATCGGTTGCTGCGTGAAAAAGGGAAAAACGACAAACATATTTTCACATCAATTATAGACTACACTGGCTGACTACTATATCACTATATTGTATTATATCTTGGCTCAAATACTTCAGAATCGTTTCATAAAATTAATAGATGTTATAAAGTCATACCAAATTTATGACGGCTACGATCTACACTGGTTATTACGAGACGGACGGACATCATAGTCATTGATGTGTAGCTATAAATACCTATGCTCAGCCAGCAGCCTATAATTTCTCGAAAATAATGGCAATAAAACATTTTTTTGCAAAAAATAACGAATTTTATTATGAAATTCTTGTATAAGTACATTTTTTGTTATTTGCGAAATTCTTTGCCTATGTTGTTTGTTCCTTTTAATCAATTTGAAGAAAAATAAAGACATCGGAGAATAAGCAATGAAACTTAAAAAACTGATCGAGAAAGATTTCTAAGTCGAACAAAAAGAGCATAAATACATAATAGCATCGACATTCTGAATGAGCGAATGCACAATCGTTGTGCACATTTAAATACAAAAGTGTCTGGATAGTAGTTCTCTATAAACGAGGTCTAAATCGCCTCATCATTGGGGCTCCATTTAATAGTTCCCATGCAGAGCGCCGTGGGGGGGCTCTCATATCGCGTTGCTCCGCGCACACTGCTCGTCCATCACTGTCTGCCCCGATCACGTATTCTATGCAGCCAGCGATGTACATCGGCACACTGTGGGCACACTCTCACACATCGCCAAGGTTTCTCTCTCTCTCTTGTCGGTCCCTCATGTCTGAGGATCGTGGTCAGCATCAGGGTTGCATCTGGAGCGGATGATTTGCCTCCACCGGTCTCTGTCCATGGCGTCTCTTACGACCGTGTAAAAATTAGTGGCAGATGAGTTTTTGACTTGGTCTGTCCATCGTGTTGGTGAACGACCACGCGATCTTTTTCCCTCCGTGTTCCCAACCACTATCAGTCTCTCCAGATTTTCATCGCCTCTGCGTATCGTGTGGCCGAAGTATGACAAGATGCGTTGTTGGCATATGGTGGATAACCTGGTTTTTATATGGAGCTGGGTCAGGATTGATGCATTAGTGCGTCTCGCAGTCCAAGGTATTCTCAGCATTCGCCTCCAGCACCACATTTCGAATGCATCAATCCTTTGTCTTTCTCGGGCCAGAATTGTCCATGTCTCAACTCCATATAGGAAGATAGGGAAAACAAGGGCTCGTACCAGTCTCATCTTGGTTCTGATACCAATTCCTCTTTTCTTCAAAATGTTGTTCAGACGTGTCATAGCATCTTTTGCCATCCCAATACGCCTTTTTATTTCGGGGACACAGCTGCCGTCATTGCAGATTTGGGCTCCCAGGTAGATGTAGCGATCGACGGTGTCAACGCCAGGAATGTTGAGAGTAGTATTTGATAGCTTTCCGGCTCGATCGACTATCATCACCTTGGTTTTCGCTCGATTTACTGTAAGCCCTATATTTTGACTTTCTATCTCTAGCCTATGGAACAGTTCTCTCATATCTTCTGCGGATGTTGCGAGAAGAATGGTGTCGTCGGCATATCTGAGATTTGATAGTCTCTTACCACCTATGGGAAAACCTTTCTTCCAATTTTCGATTGTTTTCCTTATAACGTACTCTCCGTATATGTTAAAAAGTGCTGGGGACAAAATACAACCTTGTCTCACGCCTTTTTTTGTTTGGAACATACTGGAGCATTCCGTACCAATCCGGATGAAAGAGCGGTTTTCAGTGTACAGATTCTGAATAAGGGCAACGAGGTGTTCTGGAGTTCCCATTTCAAGTAGCACACTCCAAAGTTTGTCCCATTGGACGCAATCGAAGGCTTTTGTGTAGTCAATAAAGCAAAGGACCACGGGGCTGTTGAATTCTCTACTCTTCTCAATAATTTGGCGAACGTTAAGTATCTGCTCCCGTGTTCCTCTACCTTTCACAAATCCAGCCTGTTCTTCGGGTATTTGGCGACTTAAAAAGTAGTTTAGGCGTCGGTTAATTACATGGAGGAGGATCTTACTCGCATGAGATATCAACGCAATGGTCCTGTAATTACCACAATCTTTTGAAGAACCTTTTTTATGTAAAGGTATGAACACCGATTCTGTCCAGTCTTTTGGCCACCTTCCAGTCTTCCAGATGGTATTACAAATTTCAGTTATCGCATGCGTACCTCGTTGACCTAAATTTTGAAGTATTTCGGCTGTTATGGCATCCTTGCCTGGTGACTTCTTACACTTAAGAGCTTTGATGGCATGCTCAATTTCGGATGGTAAGATATTAGGTTCTGCTTCCGACCATGTAATATTGACGTTATTGGACTCTCCCGTGTATAACTCTGCGCAGTAGTTTCTCCAGCGTTCCAACACTTCGTCCAAATTTGTGAGTAGTCTCCCGTCTTTGTCTTCAATGGCACAGACTTTTGGCTTACGCGATCCAGTTAGGTCTTTTATTTTCTGGAAAAGATATCTGGATTCGTTATTCATCGCGTGTTGTTCAATTTCGAGACAGATTTCATTAAGGTGGTTCTCGTAGTCTTTCCGGCAGTGACGTTGAACTTGACGGTTCAGTTCTGCGTATCGCTGCAGATCTTCAGTTGAGCGTATACCGTTCTCCTTAAGATCACGTCTCTCCTGAATAACTAAAGCTGTCTCTGGTGTTATGAATTGTTTCATAATGGGTTTCGCCACTCTGTTATCCCTAGCTGTTTCTTCTATCATTCTTTTGAGATACTGCCATTGGGTGTCGCTGTCTGCGATGTCTTTAGGTAGGTCCCCCATTTTCTGCTCAAAACAGTCTTTAAAGCCATTGATGTCTAGACGTTGGATATTCGGAGCTACTTTATGCCTTTGTATCCTTTTTAGTCGCACTTTGATTGTTGCTACAAGAAGTTGGTGATCAGAGCCGCAGTCAGCACCGGGGGCAGTTATTGCGTTTGTCACTGAGCTTCTCCACCGCGTCCCTATTAATATGTAGTCTATTTGATTTCTACATCTATCTCCAGGAGATATCCAGGTGTATAATCTACGGACATGATGTTTGAAGCAGGTGTTAGTGATAGTGAGATTCTCTTCACGGCAGAACTGTATCAGACGCTCGCCTCTGTCATTGCGTTCCCCGATGCCGTGTTTGCCCATTACGCGACTAAGGTGATCATTAGCTGTTGTGTCCCCAACTTTGGCATTGAAGTCCCCGACTATAATACTGATTTCTCGTTTTGGTTGTTTTTTTAGTGTCGCAGTCAGCGTATCGTAGAAGTCTTCTACCTCCTCTTCAGTCGATTGTGCTGTAGGGGCATATACTTGGATGATGTTGAGTTTGCATGGTATCGCGTTAATTTTGAGTGTTATTATCCGATCGCTGACTGGCTCATAACCTAAGACACACTTGTTTAGAGATTGGGGCACGATGAAAGCCACTCCTCTGCTGCTACCTTGTTCGGGTCCCGAAAAATACACGGCGTTTCCTAGATCAGATGTAAAATGACCCTGTCCGTTCCAATGTGTTTCGCTGATTCCTAGCAGCTGAACGTTTTTCCTTTCCATTTCATTTTCCACGATTTGGAGTTTTCCTGGCTGGTTTAGGCCGCGTACATTCCACGTTCCAATGCGGTGAGGTACTCGGAGTGACTTTCGTGTATTCATTTCGTCAGTAGCTGAATTTCCATGCGGCGCCTGACGAGTAACAAACGCATGGCCGGTAGCATATTTCACACCACCTCTCCCGGGAAGATGGCGCCGGGGGTCAGCCGGGTCGCCAGACATGTTATTTCCTGTTCTTGGACCTTTCATGCTGACTCTCTTGGGAAGATAGAAGCAGTGGTTTCCCGTTGCCTTCTGCCCCAGACATTTTAGAAGTTATTTAGACTTCAAGGTCGCTGCGGCCTCTTCAGTCAGTTGCCTGACTGGTAGTATGGTTATACCGCCATTGCTCGGTCGCCAGAGCCTCGTCTGTTGTCTAGCAGGGAGCACCGCGACGTCCAGTGGGCGCCGCCGCCAGCCTTTCATGTTGAACTGCCGACGCGTGCAGGTGAGGTTGACTATTGGGCCGGGTTCAGGTGTTATTTCCGTTCTCCCCTTACTCGCCAAGGTTACTGACCTGTTATTTCGTTTCGAAGGCATTCGAATTGCAATAACCTACCGTTTAGCATGCATTGCTAGCTCCGTTTCGTGTTGAGATGTCCGTGCGGGTGGGGGCAGCGATGTATGTGTAATACCCCAGCCACACGACTCGACGAGTGGTATGGGAAGCGACGAGGGAAGTAGGCAGGGACGTAGTGTGGCCACGTTACTCGTCATGCCACTCGTCGTGCTCATCGTCCTGCTCACTGCTCCCTATTTTGTCGGCTTTTGCGCGCGAGTCAAAGGACCGGCAATACGAGTGCGAATTAGGGATGGGCGTCATGGAATCAACGGACTAGTTAAATTAACCGTCTATATGTACACTCAACGATTCGACTAGTCCATCGCTCAACAATGCACTAGTTGAATTCAACGGCTAAACAGTCTTATTGATAAGAATAAATTCTTTTCTTTGAAGTTGTTAAAAAAAAATATTTTTGGTTTACAAGACCAATGTTTTGAATTTAAACTATAAAAACAAACGATAATAAGTTTTTTAGTAATACTTTTTTTAGGGAGTATAATTTTTGTAAGAAAGCATAAACATTTATTAATTGCTTTATTGAGATTAGAATTTATTGTTTTAAGAATTTATTTAATAATAGTTATTTATTTTACACATGGACTAGTCGAAGATTTTAACTAGTTGAACGACTAGTTGATGAACGACATTTAACGATCTAGTCTCGTTGATGAAAAATACGTCGACGACCCATCCCTAGTGAAGAGCGTCGCGATTAATCGCGCGAGTAGAGCAGTGTGTGGCCAGACGGCAATATCGAGGCGAGCGGCAGCGCGATGAGCAGGACGAGGAGCAGGACGAGGAGCAGGACGAGTAGCATAGTGTGGCTGGGGTATAAGGCTGGCGGGTATGACAGCATCCGGCCGAGGCGATGTGCAGGAAGCGGACGCCGCAATCGATATCTATGTACACACTATACTCTACAGTGTAACAGCTGCTTTATGTTTATCCTCTCCAACTTCAAAACCCAAGGATGTTACGTAATGGAATACTTACTGGGACTTTTGCATTCCATATTTCATATTGGCCCCGTACGCTTGCGACTTTCTGACTTATGGATGGGTTATTTCTCATATGTAAAGTTTAGGAAACTGACTGGAAATGATTCGAAGTAAAATACGTAAAAAGTACAAATAAGTTACATCAGAACTGTTACAATGATGATTGATGGTAAGTACATTCTACCTGAACCACTTGCTCTGACAAAAACTTTAGATAAGATCGGGCACAACTAAACCAGATACAGGTAATGAATAATCTGCATTGACCCACTTTAACCGCCATTAAGTTATAAACTTATGACTAACTAAACAACTTATCATGAAAAATAAAACACTTTTATTATTCCAAACATGTTTAAGTACCTACATAAAGGAATTTGACTCATACATTTTAAAATAGAGCCTATTTTTTCAGCTGTAAACACTGCACGATTTTGACAAGCTAGCCAAACCCGCCGGCGCTGCTTCACGCGGCACGCCCGGCGCACTCGCAACCCGACACCATTGCACACACACACACACACACACAACTGGATGCATCTATTATGCTCCAGCGATAAAGGGGACTCCAGTGTTCTCTCATGTTGTAAATCGATCGCATCTTAAGTGGTTTTATGTCCTGTTCCTGCATGCGGACTCGAATGGATGAATTTCGATATCTCCTCTGAGATGTCGAGTCAATCATCCGTGAGTGAAGGGAAACGTTACATTGTAAACTGTATATTTGATCTACTAAGCTAAGTAATGGATTTTATCGTAATATATATTATAAAGTATTAATGTTAAAGGCGACTATATGTCTGTTTGTTACGCTTTCAAGGCACAGCATCGCTTTGGACAAAAGATGGAATGAAAATAATCGAAGCTCTAGGTTTACGCAAGGGCTATTTTTTCATTCATAAATAAAAATACATGAAGACAGAACATATTTTATAAACTGCTAAAAGAAATCGTGATTCTTTGGACGAAATATGTATCGCTTATTTCTTTCGCGTTTTATATTGCTTAGTGCATTCTCTCCGAGGGCTCCACAATAAGCCATTGTTTCTACACTATTTATTAATACGGCTAAATTCAAACCACTTTGTTGTATTTGTCTCGCATTTGTATGAAGCATTGTTACAGCAAGGTTGATCATTCAACGTTACGAACAATCGCTCACCTTATATAGACCTATTCACTTAATTTCAAAAATAAGGGTAACAATGGCTACTCTACTGGGAATAGACAATTGTATATTAAATTGTTTTTGTGTGGGTTTAAATGTAATATTTGTAGGAGGTTTTATTTTTAGGGTTCCGTACCTCAAAAGGAAAAAACGGAACCCTTATAGGATCACTTTGTTGTCCGTCTGTCCGTCCGTCCGTCTGTCAAGACCCTTTTTCTCAGGAACGCGTGGAGGTATGAAGCTGAAATTTATATCAATTACTCAGGTCTACTGTCCCTTGAAGCTGTGAAAAAACCAAACTTCTAAGCCAACGCAATCAAAAGATACAGCCGTTTATGCCGCAAATTTTCGACACTTGCAAGGGAATCAAAACCTACAGGGTGCTTCCCGTGAACTCAGAATCTTGAAATTTGGTACGAAGCAACGTCTTATAGCATAGATAAAGGAAAAATTACGAAAACCATAAATTTTTAGTTACATCACATACGGAACCCTCGGTGCGCGAGTCCGACTCGCACTTGGCCGGTTTTTTTATTAGTAGGTACCTAACATGTACCTAACATTAGTATGTTTATAACATTATTTATTCATGTATAAACAGGTATTTGTTGGTAATGTAAGCAAGAGGTGAATAATAATTTAAATCTTATTATATTTTTTCAAAAGCGTTACCATATTCAATTCATAAATTAATATTTTCCCTCGACAATTCGATCAAATGAGTCCGATTCAAAAAGTAATAGGTACCTGTAGTTAATTTAAAAACATGGTAATATACAGGGTGTAATCGTTAAGTGTGCACAGGTGATTATTCCGTAACTATTACAGATATCAAAAAACTTTAAACTGATATCGAAAGTATTTAACCTAATGAGTAAAATGGCCATAATAAATTTTTAAAAATAAAACGAGAAATATCTAAAAAATTAACTTGAAACCCTCCCATACATTTAGTATGAGATACGAATATCCCATGTACATGGGTTGATCCAAAAGTAATGATAATCAATATTAAACAAGGTCATTACAGTTATAATAATTATGTAGTTCTCTAGATAGTCTTCTAACTAGAAAATATACTTCAATATTTTTTTTCCTAAACTTAAAAAAAAAAACTTTGACTTCATCCACAAAAACCCCTCCACGCGGCCATCACTTCGCTGTCGTCTTAAAATAATTTATTGCTAAGAAAGTGTTTCTTGTGCCGAGGAAAGAGATAAAAGTAAATAGGAGCTAGATCTAAAAAATAGGGTAGGTGTTCAAGCATTTGGAATGCCGATTTTTGAATGGCAGCCATCGCAACTGACGCTTTGTGATCTGGTGCGTTGTCTTGGTGAAACAGCGTTCAGGTCCGCAGTTTGCCATGTCTCT
This sequence comes from Colias nastes, assembly GCA_907164665.1. NCBI lineage: Eukaryota > Metazoa > Arthropoda > Insecta > Lepidoptera > Pieridae > Colias > Colias nastes. Next base: position 13,106 of record CAJQZM010040116.1, on the reverse strand, counting down.
TTTCCTTACTAACCTACCGCAATCTTTTAATTTGGTCTGTTTAGTAAGAGCCCAATAAAGTGGCTACCTTTTTAAAATATTCCACCATAATTATTCCTTCAGCGTCCCAAAAAACTACCGCTTTAATCTAACCTACTGATTTTCACTTTGAATTTCTTCATTGTCACTTTGGAAGCTCGCATCCAGAACATTGATTGTTTTTTGGTTTCAGCATAAACATGGTGAACTCGGGTAACGTCCATGATCACAAAACGTGACAAAAAATTATCCTGATATCATTAAAAATTTAGAAATTTACCCTCTACATGTCGAATCGTTGTTTCTTCTTTTCGTCGGGAAACATTCTGGCACGCACGGTTTTCATTCAAATTAATGTAAATAATTGGAAACGTGGCCTGATGATATGATTTTTTTGTGATTACTTAGTGAATACATGAGCAAGCAAAAAACATTTATTTTATATTTTTATGTGCACAGGAAATACCCAATTATCATTACTTTTGGATCAACCTAGTACATTTAATATGAAAGATTTTAGCTTTTTCTTTCTTTTTTTGGTTTTCTGCTTTAATTACTTCGCAAATTTGAAGGGAAGTTCATTTAGAAACTGTAAATAGAGCTCCTCATTGTATTGCACAATGAGGACATCACTTCGAAAATCTGCTATGAATACAAAATGTATGGGAAATAAAATGTATGGGAGCGTTTAATGTAACATTTTTGGATATTTCTCGTTTTATTTTTTAAAATTTATTATGGCCATTTTACTCATTAGGTTAAGTACTTTCGATATCAGTTTAAAGTTTTTTGGTATCTGCAATAGTTACGGAATAATCGCTTGTGCACACTTAACGATTACACCCTGTATTTACATCTTATAAGAATAAACGAAACATTAAATTAATGTTATTGAGACCAATCGTTTATCGTCATTAAACATTGTTTTATGTGGTTTGTTGTCGATCTTTAAACGAGTCGAAAGGTCGATAAAATTTGGAAACACAAAAAGGTTCGTGTAGGCGTATCTATGCCGTGATTAACATTTAGAAGCTCGACGCTTTCTATCATAATATTTTGTTTCTAATATAAAAACATTAACATTATCTCTTGGCTTTCTTGGTATTTTAATATTGTTTTTGCGAATGTTTACAGAACAGCGGTTATTAAGAACCTTATCTTATCATTTAAATTATTTGGAAAACAAAATCAATAAAAATTACAAGAAATTGTCGTGTTTGAGAGCAAAATGGTCGGTATTTACAAACTTTCTCGTAACATTACGTGTATGTGAGGGTAAACGTAACCGGCATGGCGGCCCGGTTCGCACAGCATCCGCCGAGAGTTCTCACGAATTCGTCCTTCCTGTTGACTCAACTGACTGAACTCGACTGATGTGTGCCGACTGCCGAGCCATTTGCAACACGTGGGGCTTCGGAGTACACATGGAGATATGTATATTGCTTTATCTCAATAGTCTTATTACAATATACGACAGGTTCGCATTAACACTGGGTAAGTAGTGTTTTAACGAGGCTATTAAGTATTAACCCTGTAAAAAAATAAAAGTACATTATTTCAAATACACAAGTATTTTGTTTAGAAATAGAAACTATGGGTATGATCATGGTAAACACACGAGCACATATATTTTGTAATTCTAGACTAGTTTCATAATGAATTTTATACAACTATTTAGACTATATAAAAGAGCAGCATACGGGCAATCATTAGAGTAAAAAAAATTCATGCGAAAGTCTCAAAGGCATTAGATTCAGGTCATCGACAGCACATCCCGCTCAGCTAGCATTGTATTGGCATAATGTGAGCCCATTTGTGCCGAAATGAGGGTAAAGCTTCACCATTCATGTCATTTGAATAGACTAAAACCCTCGCTAGGATTCCGCCTTCAATCCGAATCTAGTTCACTGAAAAAAAAATTAAACAACCTACAATACATAGATCCTTTATTGTATTACACTACGAATATCAGAGACAAAATTGTGGCTAATGTCATTGACACGAATGGTATCAATAAAAATAATATGCACGGTGGGTTCAGCTTCTGTAGATGCTTACAAGCAAACTGAATTCATTCTATCAATTCGTTCCCTTCTGAAATTTATGACATCTTCTCTTACGATTAATATATTTATTTAATCAAAGTTTATTTTGTCATATTCAGAATAGGACTACAAAGAATAGGGCTGTACCAAATTGTTAAATACCCACACGGACATAAGTGTACTTAACTTTAAAATATTCTGACAATTTTGTAGTTGGAGATGAAGGTTTTTCTAAAAGCATTTATGTTTATCTTGAACAGCAGCTTTAAGTGTCCTCGCGCCTTCCTCACGCCGACTAAGCAACAGCAGTTAACGCTTTTTGCTTATCAGGCGACGTCTACCGTCTAAAAACTAACTATGGCGATGTTATCTCAAATGTTATTATACCAATAATTTTATATTCACGGCGAGGCAGTTAACGACCTTAAAGAATAAAGACGGCAGCCAAAAATGTCACATAATAGGCATCGTGCTCTCTATTTATAAATCGAAACATGTTCTATTGAACTTCCGACAGATATGTCAATGCTGCTGTTTCATTTTTGCTAGAGGAAAATTATTATACTTGGGGGTTTTTCTAACAAAGAACGCTACGTAAAATTATTCATACGACACCATTTGGTATTTTTTTTCCGCTTTAATTTAAATACCATTATCGATTAAGTCTTCTTGGTAACAGAACATCGTATGGAGACCCCGTCACCCGTGACAGTTCATATAAATGAGCTGATTTAAATATACCTATTAGTTGCTTAGCATCGCTCAGTTTGTACACGTATTAGTGAGATCGTATAAAATAGAGAGCAGCTTGAGTTGTGTGACGATGAAAATACAGCGAGCATATAATTATGTGTCTTGCATATTTGCAAGACACATAATTATATACTATTGTATTCAGTTATTCTGTACAGAATTAGATTCAAGGATGTCATAAAACCTCACGAACCCACATAGTATTAAGACTTCGTGTTCCGTCAAATGGAGTTCCCGTGTCCCGCGAGCGCCGGAGCGGCGGAGCTGCGAGTGCCCATTCATCAGTCGAAACTCAATGCCAACGCGGCCGCGGCATACATGCCGACCTCAGATGAATTATGCAAATACCCGAGATAAAACGACTCCACGCGTGCCGATGTCGCATCTTAATCACTTCGAACACATTCGTATGGCGGTTATGAGGCTAAAGTTTTCATTATGAGAAGTGACGTCACGTATTTGGTGAGCGGGCACTAATCACGTTAAGGGGTAATTAGATCGCAAGGCGAGGATGTATGGCGCATTAACCTAGTTACTGACAGAGCTATTAATATGGCTAAACATTTTACAGAAGATAAATATCTGTATACTTTGTTTCTTCCCAAGTTTTTTAAATATAGTGCTAAGAGTGTTTTATTCATCATGAAATAGCTCTTTTAACATATTTATCATCTACTAGACTACTACTAGATACTATATTCTTATATATATCTACTATAATATGTTTAAACCGCAAATAATTTAGATAGCACGTACATTTTTATATGCATTAAAAATTCTTTATTGAAACCTAGAATGTTAATTGAACGTGAAAAAGTTTCAACACACAACATTAGTTACATAGCTACGAAATTTCCCACATCAATGCACTAAGGGAATACCGAACTTACAATACAAACATTTTATAAATATCTGCATTAATCTTGGTCGTGTTGCACAGCTGAGCCTTAAAAATAAGGTTCATTCTGAGTTTAACTTGTTTCATGTTTATGGGAAATAAGGTTGCTATTGGCTTTTTTCTGCGTAATAACGTCTCAAGACAGGGTACATGTTGTATTACTGAACAATCAGCAGACAGCAGACATCCTCTATAGCTTATAGGTATACACGGTCGGCGAAGCAATCGTCCTGTGATCTCGCCACCATTATGTTATCAGTCGCAGCTGCTCCATTTTCACATTTCCCCGTTTACCGCCGCTCCCCGCTCCCAGCTCTCCGCTCCCCGCCTGCCAGCTGCACCCCGTTAAAGCCCCATTTGGGCTCATTACGCTCACGCACATTACAGTGTAATGCGGTTTTTGTTGGACACTTTTTGTGGCGCATCGGGAATGAGTTGCGTACCTAATAGTACGGAATACCGAGGGCTACGTGCTTCGCTTATGTTCGCCACTGTTATTTATTTGGTAGGCGTAGGGCTGCCACAAGGGACACTATTTGAAATTCCATTCCGTTTATTTTTGTAAAGAATTTGGGTCCAAAGTTATAAATCGATGGTCTAAAGGTAAGATAGTGCAATAAATTCAGAGGAGCAAAAAGGACGGAAATACTTAATCCTAAGTGCTCACTTCCGTCATCTCCACCTGTATTGTGTAATATTTAAATATTAATGGTATTCACATTGTCTCCCATAAATAGCATTCATTTACTTTCAACGTGCAAAAATGTATAAGATAAATCTTATATGTATTTTTACAAGTTCTGGCAGCCCTATTTGCACTGTCCTTTTTCAACACACGACCGCCTACGAGAGAGATAAGGCGAAGCAAAGGCGTTATCGTGCGGGAATGCCGTCGGAACTGGGCTCCAAATAAAGCAACATAACTCAAGTCGAGAAAAAGCTGGTATTGTACGTAACTAGACCCTCCGCTACTCCGCCTAGATGCTGTTCCTTGAAACTTGAGCGATGATTTAGTGCGCTAGATAGCGCAGCCAGCTAACAGTTGAGTGTGTCATTGTTTGGAGTGGTGTGACGTCATGAGACATTTTGGTCGGTATTATCACGGATAATAATATAATACTAGTACTACGTAAGCTTAATTACAAATTTAATGTCTAAAATTACTTCTTATCAAAAAATTATGAGTTAAGTTTTTTCATGATGGGATTTTGAAATATTATCGTAACTAAGTAGATTAAACAAACAGTCTACAAGATTATTGATCATGATTAATTAATACCTGTCATTAATACCCGGTGGAACGTTTTTTGTTACATATAGTTTTATGTTGTTGATTACCTCGCTACATAAATTCAAATGAGTGAACACCAAATGAATCAAAAGCACTTTTAAACATCCTAAACGGATGTTCTTGCGGTATCCAGAACTTTCTGTTTCCTTGGTTTCTATGCTTTTTATTGTTAAGCCGCAAGATCATGATTCGCAATTTTCAGTGAATTGTGTCGAATACAATTACGAAACCGTGTCGGCGACGTGCAATTTTTTAGATTATGAAGTTATTGCCTTAGTCATACCTTATTTTCTACTTGCCATAATAGTTTTATGACTGTGTACTGCGTGTACAATGTACATCGTGTACCATGGTAACCTTACGACTATCATACATTCGATTATGCGTACAAAATCTAGCGAAGTACAAAACTAAACTTGGCAGACACTATAATAAGCACTATTTATTCAAGGAGAAGTAATCTAATGTAACAGATGAATAATTCAAAACTAACAGACCCTGTCAATAACTCCATTAAAAAACTTTGATCTCTACGAAGCGATTAAAAAATCAACATCAATAATAAATAAACTTAGCAAAAAGCAATTAATCATGTTATACTTATTTATTGAGCCAATTTTCCGGCTAACTGGACAATATATCATGAACAACAATGTGATGAACAATGTGATATTGCTAGGATTAAACAAACAAATGTTTCATTTTAATGTTTTTATTTATATTTGAAAACATTGTAATGGTTCTATTGAGATTATTTGCAAATTCTGAATGGAAATTATCTCATTTTAATGCATTTACCTAGTGCTGTCATAGTATCTATACTATTTTAGGTATTAAGTTATTCTTAATCGCTTGCATCAGTTATTTTGTTCTTATCTATAGCAAGTTAATTATCTTATCAATAGTGGCATAACTTTTTCGAATGCGGAATGGGTCAATAGATGCTAATCTCAATTACCCTAGTAAAAACCTGTTTTTGATGATAATAAAGTATTCCACTGGTTAAGATTTTTAGAATAATTTTCATCGTTCTAGGATGGAGGATGCACCTATTACCTAACAGTAAATTAATAGGTTCATAGAAAATATACAAATAAATAATGTGAACGTAATCTTGGACTCACGAATTATGAGCATGAAATAAAGCCATTTGAAAATGTTATTCAATAAACTAGATTTTATCTATCAATAATAATTCAAGCATTCCTGGCCAATAATTATAATACAGCAAAGCCATTTTATTTAGCTCATTGCATATTTTGAGAATTTATAGTTGCTTCAGGCATTTTAGTTGTTTATTAACGAGCGGTAAATCAAGGCAGGCCGCGGTATTTGCCTATGCTTTGCTAGTAGATAGCCGGGTTTATGCTAAGGCCGATAGCGTCAGTCACCACGTAACCACTTGACCTTTCCAAACACGCTCGAGAGAAATCTTCATTTAATCCTTAAAGTTTGCTAGCGTTAAGCAAATTATTGACTTTCTGACGCCATCTATTGAGTTTTTGTTTTGTAGAGATCCGTAATTTATTTGATGAAATAAAAATTTCGCTATAATTTTGCGATAATTTTGCTGGAAAAAATGGACAATGAAGTTCTCTAAAGGTTTGTAATATTTTCTCTTCAAAATTGTATTCATAGAATATGTAGTTATTTTCATTATGCACCTTTTTTAAAACATAGCACAGTATGGTTTTTAAAAAAACATTCAGCCTTCTAGTCGTGAATGCCAGACGTTCTTATTAAGATCATTTCATCGGAGAATGATAACATAATTACAGGAATTATAACTCAGTCTAGTCTGCTATACTTCCCTTCATATAGAAAGGTATGATTTCAGAAAGGCAGCTACAGCTCCGAACAGCAATCCACTTAGGGAATAGCCAGTTGGATTTTTTCCAGTTTTAAAGGGGAAAGTTAATTATCTTTCCTTTTACACGCGGCTCCATGGAGACGATCGAGCCTCGAAGCAATTTCCACACATACGTCCGCTACCAATTTCAAATAGATATCAGACAGTTCAACCGATATGTGCAAGGGAAAATAAAATCTATTTTAATCCGCCTACGGTATAGAATCCACTGAGCCAACACATCTACAGTATACCCTTAAGCGCAGGGCTATCACGTTTTTGTGCCCAATTATAGTTGGCATTTTAGTCAGCAAAAAATGTTCAACTAAAAAATATAAGATTTATCGTTGTTAAATTCGAAGCTCAGTCGTTAATGTTACTTTCGACGCACTATAATTAAAATATTACGGCTCATTTGTCACGAAAGTGATTGGAGATGAGTTTGGAGATTTTTAAATTACCATTTTGTTAAAGAACTGCAACGATATTATGATGGTAGTTCTGGACAGTGCAATTTAGTTTTAACACAATTTAAAAAAGTTTTGTGTATGGGAAAAAGACTTTCATCTAGGTAGGTATAATTTATTTTTGCAGGCAGTATTCGACACCGTCATAATATTACACACAATAGTCATACGCTTTCTAAACAATTTCTGAATGAATATTATAAAAAAAAATTAAATAGTTTTCCTCAAAACGACCGAAATTTTAAGTTCATAGCTGATTTCTCTTTTTTTTCACTTATCACGATTCACGGTACATATAGGTCGATTAAACTAAATACCTATATACCTACATATGCAAGATGTATGTAATATTATGTAGGTATGTTTATAAAACCACCTCATTGAATTAGACAATTGACAACAAACCACAATAATTACAGCTATTATCATAAATGAGGGTAGTTTTTTAATATCTGCATTTATACATAATATTATGTTTAAACTACTTTCATTGAAGCACACAATTTACTCTATTAAAAACTCATTTCAGGCAGATGTTATAATTCACAGCTCCAAGCACTTACAGATAAGTTTTTATAAATCCCGTTTTCAGTGGGAGTGATGCAGATAATTTATCTTGTCCCATTTGGACACAATATCAGGGATTTATCCCGCGGGGCGGTACAATTGGCCCCAGTCCGATTTCTGACAAGAGATAAGTAGCAAAATTCCGTCCAATTACCTGTTTGGACGTAAGTGGAAAATACACGCATTAATAAAATTATAAATACAATATTCCAAGTAGTGTGATGTTTTTAATTACGGAATTTGTTTTATACGAAATTGTGGTTTTGTTGACGTCATCTGTTGGAAATTTTTATGAATATTTATTGTTTATTTTCTATCAATTTAAGTACCAAACAAAACAATATTCATACATCATTGGAATAAATAATGAAATCGTCGATTAGACTGAATTGACAATCAACTTGATTTTTGTGTTGTTTATTAACTAAATTCATGGCTAACTCCCACGACTTAATAAACGTACCTATCTAAGTATACCTAATGAATCTATTATTCTTGTCGTCTAATCTGCAAAATGACTGGCTTGTTTCAGACAAAATTGCTTACCCTACATAAGTACCGAAAAAACATTCATACTCATATATGTTAGGTAAATTGTTGTTAGTTCAACAATGCAAACAGATACTTCAATTTTATGTATTTGTACTAGATTTGTACAGATTATACAATTTTGCAATTTATTTTATAGCTACCGCTGCATCTGCATATTATAATATTTGAATTTGTATTTTATTTGTATCAAAACAACCAAATAAGCTTTTATACAAATTATTGAAGTCATTGTATAGGTGGGTACACAATATATCGAATAGGTAGCTTCCTGAGCTAGGTACGTAGCTAGCTTTTCGCCCGCGGCTTTGCTCGCGTAGGTAAGTAGTCAAAGGAAATTCCCATGGGAATGAGATGTTTCACCGTGGTAAAAAATAGCCAATATCACTCTCTAGCCACCTATCTTGGGACACAAGAATCATATCATAAAATCGATACATTACGACTTGACAAAAACACAATCTGTGACACAAACATACTTTCGCATGCATGATATGTATTAGCACCTATTAATAAATTTTTCCCTGGTAATGAAGATCTACACTGATATCACTACACATATAGATAGACGATCAAAGTGTCACAATATACACTCACATACATGTTACAATGTCAGGCTGCGCAGGCGCGGCCATCCGCTCACAAAAAGCGCTTCCTGCGCCGGGTTCGAACCCACTTCCTTTGTGCTCTAGATCACTGTACTGTTAACATTGCTTTTTATTCAACCGGTGTTTGCTGAATAACAAGAATATTCTTGTATTCGAATTGATGGTAATCTATTTGATAGTTTATATAAACTAAAATTTCGGGATATTATTCGAATGCACAAAAACGTTCTGTAGGATTAGTAAAATTATTTTGTTCGTTCATATCAGCATTATATTGCTTGATTGAAGTTGTTTTGATATACAAAATGAGCAAGAGAATTTCCATAAATACAATAAGAATAATCAACTGCGAACTCACTTGCGTAAGCAAAATTAAAGATTTAATTATTTTAATTTGGATCAATTTGCATAAAATTTCAAACATTCATAAGTAACTAACATATTGTATTTTTTCACCAATAATTATTCAGTAAATGTAAACGTTAATGCGTATTCGGCAAAAATATTGACTTGGATAAACTTACAAGTAAAATAAAATATAAACTATAGATAAACAGGAGACAGTTCCCCTTCTCACAGATCGGCACGTTCCGGGAACAATAAAACTACTTTCATAATAAATATCATCGTTCAACGTAATTTCCCGTCAGCACATAAGGTGGCGCACAAACGAGCGTTTCAAACGCTGATTTATTGATTTAATGTATTGTATTATTGGTATAATTTTATTCATATAAATAAAATATTTGTATGTATGTATTCACTTAAAAATGTAAAAATAAAGAAGGAAATAGTTTTTTTCCATATGTTTCAGGAAAATATTATTCATTTACCTGATAACGCGTGACTTACGCAAATATATTAATTAACAATCTCGTAAACTATCAGAATTACCAAGTAACTCAGAAACTGTGACGTCATCCACTTTTAGAAGTTACTTCACAGCTATTGATTGAATATAATTTATGCGTAATTAAAAGTCAATAGTTTCACAATGACTTTATATTTTAAAGTACATTTTTACACGTAGGTGGATCGTCGGAATAAGGCACTCGATAATAGGATGTGTAAATATTGGGAATCTAAAAACTAAATACAGAAAATACGAAACTGGCCTGGTAGGTAGGTAATACGGATTTAATTAATTATGAACCATTAATTTAATGGCTTATTCATTAAGTAGTTTTAAAATACATAATGACATTGAAGGTGAATACAAAACTATTGACTTGTACGATTCATATTCAAAATTTCTTGATACAATTATGAATCTTGACCACAATCAACATAATCGGTTTTCAGGACTTTTGGACTAAAATACATGATTGAATAATATCCTCGTACCAATGTTTAATACTTCATTTATCGTTAATCCAGCCCATGAAAGATGTGTCATATACAGGGTGTAATCGTTAAGTGTGCACAGGTGATTTTTCCGTAAGTATTACAGATAACAAAAAACTTTAAACTGATATCGAAAGTACTTTACATAATGAGTAAAATGGCCGTAATAAATTTTTAAAAATAAAACGGGAAATATCAAAAAAATTATCTTTAAACCCTCCCATACATTTAGTATGAGATATGAATATCCCATGTACATTTAATATGAAAGATTTTAGCTTTCTCTTTCTTTTTTTGGTTTTCTGCTTTAATAACTTCGCAAATTTGAAGGGAAGTTCATTTAGAAACTTTAAATAGAGTTCCTCATAGTATTGCACAATGAGGACGTCATTTCGAAAATCTGCTATGAATACAAAATGTATGGGAAATCAAATGTATGGGAGCGTTTAATGTAATATTTTTGGATATTTCTCGTTTTATTTTTAAAAATTTATTATGGCCATTTTACTCATTAGGTTAAGTACTTTCGATATCAGTTTAAAGTTTTTTGATATCTGCAATAGTTACGGAATAATCGCTTGTGCACACTTAACGATTACACCCTGTATAAATGGGGCGCCGTCGCCCGCGCTGTGGCCGTTTGTAAATGCTCGAAATAATTCTCTTCTTGATTAATTATACCGTTTCGTGTGATAGTGACTTGTTCAGTAGATCAGCATACTGATGTAATATTCCTTAGAAACCACGTAAATACGATGACGCATGTTGTTTTTCGCTTTCTGTTGAAATTATGGAATCAAAACATACAAGTGTGACCGGTGACGTCATATGCGCAATACTGATTATTTAAATACAAACTAATAAATAAATATTTTTTAAATTTAAAATGCGAAGCACAGTTTTTTACATAACCAATAGGTATGGGTAGAGAAATAAACTCACGTACCTATGTACATATAAATACATTAAAATAAGTTTGTCTTATTCTGTGACATTTACTTTTTACTACCAGAAATGTTCTCGCATTTATTTATATTATGTATACCTATATGGGCGTACATCAAAACACTTCAATTTATAAAATCAGTTCAGATAGTTAAGCTTTGTTAAAATTCAATGTCTATTTGCTACGCTGCGCTATAGCGTAGTTAGTTATGTATTACAGTTTCAGTACCAATGCTTAATGCTATAAATGTAATATGACAAATATGAAAGCTTGAAAGTTGAGGCTGCTGTTCCCCAGTTGACCGTACTTTTTAGGTATTAACCCACGGACCGTGGAAATGAATTGTCAATACCAAATTCTCACTTATGAAACTCCTTCGCTCCACTAAACCCATTACGAGACATTATTAAGGTCATGTAAGTATTGATAAGTGATAACATATGCACTTTATTGCGGGAAATACGGGCGTGATGATAATATGTTGTGTGTAGAAAGTGAAGTGAATGCAAATATATGACATTTCCTGAGCGTCAACATTTTGCAACACGTCGGCATCAGCAGCTTGAAGAACCGCTAATGTCACGTTTGTTTTATATCTTTGCTTTGGACTAACTTATCATTTTGCCATTTACATGGTTAAACACTAAAACGTATGTGTAATGTTAGTATGATAAATAATTCGTTATTGCGGATTAAGTCGAATTCTATAATCATTGAGTTTTTTCTGAAACAAATAACTTAAGTAGATATAATTGCAAAAAAAATATCAAATTTGTTATTTTTTCGTTTGAAATATAGGTACCATACATATTTTATACATACGAGTGAATCACATTTACACATCTGCAAACACATAATCATAAAATGAAAACCCAAAGTCCTCAATCTATCGACTAATATTAAACATGTTGTCACTATTGTGGTTAAAAACTGTAACATTAGCCAAAACGCGGAAACATGACTAATCGGATTAGCTTCTATAGCGGGATATGTAAATTGCCCACCAAATAGACTCTAATTTCACAGCATGTGTCACAAGTTTTATGAGAATTCACTACAGTCTATGAGTCTAGTCGTGACGGCAGTAGACTGGGTTCGTTTAACGACTTTTTATGACTCTCCAAACTCAAAGGTTATCATAATTCATAAGCCAATACAAATAGATATTAAAATAAATTGTTAGCAATGACGCAGTTTGCTTTGTAGTTACGGTGATACATATGGCATGGAACTTGGGGAAAGGAAGAATCTTATTATACACAAAATATTGCTATACAATAGAAAAATAATGTCTAATGGTGATATTCCTAGACTGAAAGATAAGAAACATGCGTACACAAATTTTTGTTAAGATTTAGTATCTGCACTGTTAAAAATAATTTTGGATAAATTTTTTATAGACAGATAAAAGAATCATTAGTATAGATAATTTGTGAAAAACAACTTGAAGCTGATAGAAATCAGCATCGATTATCGGGTGATACAAAAAAGAATAGGAGAGCAAAGCCACGTACAACACTAGTTACTTATATCTGTCTAATACTAATCTATGTATGTAGATTATCTTTGATACATGATGTTATTGAAAACATATCTCTATGAAGTGGCTCTGTACTCTTGTCATGAGATACGTTACGTAGCCCCATGTAGATATCGTTCTAAAAATACATCCTACTTTATATTATACTAGCGACCCGCCCCGGCTTCGCACGGGTGCAATGGCGGCCGCCGCAAACGCTACGTCCCGCAATTTTTAAATCTGTAATATCTT
>CAJQZM010040114.1:184942-219614 GCA_907164665.1 Colias nastes | reverse complement strand
AAGAATAATTTCAACGATACAATTTAGTAACCGAGAATTCAGAGGATTAAAGAAAATACCTGCCTGATCATTTTATCAAACTCTAAAAGAATTATGGTTATTTCGCATCACTCGGTTTATTAGTTTGGTAATAATTATTAAAGGTACAACCCTAGCCATTGAGTCGAACGGTAGGCAACACAATATCGACTTTGTGCGGGTACATATGGTACATTTCTTCTTGCTGTGAAGCGTAATTATTATTATTAAGATTTTTTAGGCTATTTTGAATCAGCTGTTCTAATTTAATTCTAGAAATTTATTAAAACGTGATTTTTTTAAAAGTATATTATGAGTTTATAAATACCTCAACCAATAGTTATTGTGTCCTATCCTCATTTCTTTATATCTTGGTAGTTAACTAAAGTGTTAAATTTACATAACCTCAACAACAACATTTACACTGCCACTGCACTAAAACTAATATGGAATCCATCACACAGTCTATTGATCAGATGTTTGAAGTGTTTAACCACAGAATGGATGAGTTCCAAAAGGATCTCCAGACAATTTCAACAGCCCCAATGGGTAGCCCGTCTTCTAAATTAGCGTCTGACTTTACAGTCTTTCGCACATTTGTCTTGACATCACTACAGTGTCTACAGTCTGAGGTTATCCTCCTGAGTAACAAAACAAAAGTACCTACGACGGACGACCACGCTTCGAGTTGCCAAACACACAGCCAAACAACAATAATGAGTAATAAATTGTTTACAAAAAAAACAAGTTTTCCATTTTTCTGTATGAGTAGACAGAACTTCAAAACGCCACCTGCTACGGTTTATATTATGAACGATGGTTATAAAAATAAAAGTTATATTTGTTGGTGTAAACTATTTTATTGATCAATAATTTTGGAATTTAAAACTGTCAACATTGATTACAATAAAACGCAGTTTTATTTTATTACACTATTGTTTTTTTATCAAAACATGTATTTGAAGTACCATATAATATTATGCTGATCCAAGCATTTTCACTCAAAACTAATATCACTAATGATTTGTAAAAGTAAATTATTTCAATATACATTTCATAACCAACAAGTAAGAATAATTATTATTATTCCTACCTACAACAACAAACCTAAAACACTATTTACTATGGGAAAATAACCAGGAAGGTGAAAAACATTATATTACCTATTATTTACGATTTCGACGCACTCGACTTTTAGTAAAATATAGTAGGTAAACATAATATTATGGTTTTGATTTTTGCTACTAGTATAAGAAAACTGCGTGTTCAAACTACTTGTTTGTCTGTCTGAAAATTCGGAAGTACTTTGGTAGTTTACCGATTTATAATAATATTGTATATATCGTTGTTTAAAAAATATTCAAACACAATAAAATAATTATGATATACTGATTTATCACTGGTTTCAGTGATGAACTGATGAGTCAATGTTAGCCACTATACTTTCGTCATACGTGTGTATGATTGATGTGATTTGCAACGTGGTGATATTTCAGAAAAATCACGGGTCAAATTGTCCCACCGAAAATATAACTGCGTTATAAGAATAACTATACCTACGATAAATTATACATAATACAATATAGTCTCAAATGCATACTAGTGAAATATTTTATTTGAATCAATAAAATAAAAAAAAAATAAAAAATAATAATAATACAAAAATAAATTCACAACACAAGAAAATCCGCGCGCAAATCATAGCGCGTGACAATGAAATCAAGAACTTTCGAGCCGACGCGACGCGGACGACGAAGGAGCCTAACAAAAGTACCTACAATCATAGGCGGCTCGTGACAAAATTGTATGGCCGTGTTCACTTTAAATAAAACAACGAAAATAGGTACCTACAATAGCGTTAGCAGTACAAAAAAAATGAGCACCACATTATAAATGTCTATTTATACACTAAAAATTATTGAGTATTTCAAAACGAATTCAATTATTATTTAGCAATAATTAGAAAATCCCCGAATTTGCATTCGTGATCGTATTCATAGTGTTTGTCTACACTAATAGGTATTATAAAGAGGAAAACTTTGTTTGTTTGTTTGATTGTAATGAATAGGCTCATAAACTACTGGACATTTTACCAATGTTTGCAAGTTTGTGATTACTTTGATAGTTTACCGATTTATAATAATTGTATACTTATATCATTGTTTAAAAATATTCAAACACAATATGATATAGGTACTGATTTATCACTGGTTTCAGTGATGAACTGATGAGTCAATGTTAGCCACAATACTAATCACTTTCGTCATACATGTGTATGAACTATGATTGATGTGATTTGCAATGTGGTGAAATTTCATAAAAATCACGGGCCAATTTTTTGTTTTGAATCCCACCGAAAATACATATATTACTAATTGCGTTATTAGAATAATTAATTACTATACCCACGATCAATTATTACAATTTACAATATAGTCTCAAATGCATACTAGAGAAACATTGCAATTTGAATCAATTAAAATGCATAGCATACAAAAATAAATTCACAACACAAGAAATTCCGCGCGCAAATCATAGCGCGTGTCAATGAAATCAAGAATGTAATTTTATATCAAGCCGACGCGGACGACGACGCCGAACTAAAGTACCTACAGTACCATTTACCTTCAGTGTACAATACAGTTTACAGACCTACGACGGACGAACAATAATGAGTAATAAATTGTTTACAAAAAAAAACATAGTTTCTAAGGTCATTAGTTTTATTTTATTTTATTGTTATTTTCTTTGAACGATTGGAAATGAAATTACTCAATTTTTACACAGAACTTTGATTTATTAGAATTATGCTCATTATGTATAAGATAACGAACGCGAATGCACGACATCTAGCGCGTCAATGTCTAAACATCGCCTTTCGTTTAGACATTGACGCGCTAGATCTGTAATAAGTATATAGTCTATGCGCTAGATGTCGTGCTTTATGTCGTGTTTCGCTTGGCAAAAGTCACGCACACTACTGTAGAAGTGTCAAATTTTTCCGGTATTTTACTGTTGTTTTTCTAAGTAAATATTGTAAATTATTGATTAAAAAGGTCGAACGCGCACACATTTCATTATAGAGAAGTGATAAAATGATTAGTTTTAAAGAAATAGTGTCTGTGTTAAGTGTTTAGAGGTAATCAAAAATGTATGGAGGGACGGTCGGAACATCCACCTTAAATACCCACCGTCTCCCCTTCTTGGGTGCATATTTAGGGAAGTTTTTGATCATCTTGTACGATCGCACGACTCGCAACATCTTGCCTTGCCGCCACGCTTCGCCAATTCTCGGTTATCTCTAATGAAACAGTTGCATGCTAATGCCTTGGAAAAATATTAATAAACAGATAATAAACCCACCGTATTCCCTCCTTGGGTGCATATTTAGGGAAATGCTTGATCATCTTGTACGATCGAACGACTCTCACCGGCTTGCCTTGCCGCCACGCTTCGCCCGCGTCTCCGCCTTTTTCGCTTATCTCTTTTACGAAGCAATTACGCGCTAGTGCTCTGGAAAATAGATTAAACCTCATACTTAAAATATCATTTATTAAAGTAGATTTCGTTTAGAAGTGTTTTTGAAACTCTAAACATAAGTACAGAAATAAATTAATAACTGCCAGTCTAAAAGAAGTATCGACAGTGAAAAGCTAGTAAGAAACTGTGTGTTTGCTTTTTAAAATGAAATAAGTTTGACAACATTATACATTTAAAATAATATGCGTAAGCTTTCCTCTAAATCGCGATGATACTTACCGAAAGAATACTCTCGAATATACAATGATGCATATAAAATGTATATCGTTATTAACTATGCCTGATCTTACGCTTGTTAAAAAGTTGTTGATATCGCTAGGACAAATCATAAAAAACTTAATAAATAGCTAAATATCATATTGTTAAATATACTAACTTATTCTCTCTAGTGAGCGTCTGATCACAAGACTGTTCAGCCGTCCGTTTATTCCCGGATAAATCTCTCCCACCACTGCCCGTGTATGTGAACTCGTAGCCGTTGTCATAATCATCTTCATAACCACCTGTTGAATAGATTTATAATATAGTTAGACAATCGGGGTGGGTAAATAAAAATAGCCAAAAATGGAAATTGCAGGCTAAAATAAAATACATCAGCAGCAAGCAAAATATCAATGGGACCAGGTATATCAAAACCAGGGTCCGCTAACGGCAACGATTTAATATGGGACCAACTTGATGAATTAAGTTGAGCGCCACTAATTGCCGCGGTTGTTGAAGCCGGCGTTAAGTTTAAAAGTTTTACTGCTGATTCCGTTATGAAATTGCTTTGACTGCCCGTATCAAACAGGGCACGAAACGATTGCATATTACCTGAAACATCCTTAACCTGAACGATAGCTGTGGCTAACAGCACGGTATGATTCGTATGTGACCTTGACACCAGCGACGACCCGATTTGATTTGATTCGATCTTAGTGTTATGATCGCGATGGAGTAAGGTGTGATGTTTACGCTTACACAATATACGACACGAAAAAATAGATTTGCAATTTTTTAATTGATGTGATGGCTTCAGGCAATTAAAGCACCAATTGTTTTGAGTGGCAATAGCCATACGATCGTCAATCGATTTACTAATAAAATCTTGACAAGAAAAAATAGAATGCGACTTAAGGCAATACGCGCAGCTACTTGAATAAACTTTAGACTTATCGTTCGAATTACCTCTATTGTTCATAGCAACAAGTGCATTTGAATTGAAACGTTTCGTTGATTGATTTTGAGTAGTCGAATGCTTTAAAGATTTATTCACACCAGAAAAATGTGTAGGTATCTCGTAATAAGGCTTCGCATTTAGAACGCAAAAAACCCCTTAATTGATCATAAGACGGCAACTCCATGTTAGAATGTTTTTCCTCAAAATCGCGGCGTAAATTCCTGTCTAATTTTGATAAAATATGGTAAACCAGGACGAAATCCCACTGATCTATCGGTAACTCAATAGATTTTAAAATATTTAAATTTTCATCGAATAAGTCGAGTGACTTTTGAAACTCAGTTGCGTTGTTATGCATGAAGTTAGTGTTTAAAATATCTTGCCAACAAGTAAAAGCTAATGTTCGTTTACATTTATAGCGATTAATAAGAGCTTCATACGCGTCGCGATAATATTCATGAGTCATAGGGAACGCCTTAACCACCGATAACGCCTCCCCGCTAAGAGAAGAAATTAAATAATGAAACCTTTCCGTGTCCGAAACTGACGTTGAGTTATGAATTAAAGAATTAAACGTATCATAAAACACAGGCCACTGCTTGATATTGCCCGAAAAATGTGGCAATGTAATTTTAGGTAAACGGATATTCGATGAATTATTGATGTTCGAGTTACTTGAATTATTTGTATCATGTTTAGTTAAACTTATGTAAATAGACTGAATCTGAAAATATAATTAATCGAATTGTTCCTCAATTTCAGTTTCATTATTCGCGTCGTCCGTCAGATCGAGTATATTAAAATGAGCATTTTCGAAATTTGAAACGATTTGTTTAATTTCTTGATGATACGATAAAAATAGGTCGTATTGTGAACGATCACTCAAAGCTGCATTACCTATTTCTAACGCCTTCGATAATCTTTTAAGCGCTATAGTACGTTTTCTACGCAATGTCGATAAGTCCTTACAGGTAAATTAGCTTGGAGAAATTTTTGCGTTTGTAGTAGTGTATGGTCAGCAAAACAACATTTTATTTTTAGTTTTTATTTTATATATATGTATATATAATATATAAATATGGGATTTTAAATTAAACTATATGTGTTTCTCCTCTGAAAAAGATGAGACTTTAATTTAATATTTACACATTTAACATACGTATAACTTTTACAAAATGAACATGATTTTACAAAATGACAATGTTACTAAAATGAAAAATTTACTAACCTGAAAAAGAAACGACATTTAAAGTTTAATTCTTTAGTTTGAGAAGTCAAAGGCTTGCCTCGACCATGTTTTAACACTGGAGCCATTTTGAATTAACAATACAAAGTTACAACACTTACACACAAATTAAACACTTCAACAAATATTATAACAATAATAACAAATAATAACAACAATCAACAAATACAAAAGGAGATTGCCCAAGTGACTATGGCACTTGGTATCGCAATCAAACTTATTGTGTCAAGATGAAATATAGCTCAATTTAAAGCTTGATGTTAGTACTTTTAGAAACGATTAAAGTTTTTATATAAATAAGCCGCAGTTCGCGACAAAAAAATAAAACAATAGTTTTATTCAACACTTCAAAAAAATACTTTATCGAGTTTAAACTAACGATGAACGTTAAGTTTTACATTTATTACATAGGTAATATTTTAATTTACAAGACAAATGTGAAAAGTAAATCGTAATAAACATTACCTATTTCAAAATAAATTACGTCGAACATTGCGTCGAACCTTAGCGTCGAACACATTCATTCAAGATTCATTTCAAATAGAAACTATGACATATGACGCAGGACGCTTGCAAGAGAGATAGATATATGTGTCAAAACAAAAACTTTTACTTTTATTTCTATTTATTTGGTATAATTACGACTTAATAGTGATAAATATGATCATTATAAATACAAATAGGAATTAACAATATCACGAACACGTGACACAATTAGTATTTTACCGATTCCATACGTGGTCATACATGTTTCAAAACACAAACTTTTAATATTATTTCAATTTATCCGGTATAATTAAGACTTAATAGTGATACATATGATCATTATAAATACAAATAGGAATTAACAATATCACGAATACGTGGCACAACTCAAATTTTACCGATACCACCCGTGGTCATTCTCCTTTTTTTACCGATACCACCCGTGGTCATTCTCCTTTATCAATTAAACTACGTACATAATAATTATAATTTTTGAATGAAATGTGTGCTTAATGTTCTAACGGTACCAAACAACTGCATTTGGCACCTGCGGACAGCGTAAACTGGTTTATTCTGGTTTTGTGCGTGTTTCCACTTTCCACTATCAAGTGACGATTTATTTATTTGTTTTGTTTCGTAATTATTATGGTCAAATATTAATTATGAAACAAATTATAATGGACACGATATTTTATTGTTTCACGGTAGTCGCCTTGTCGTTTGCTCAAGGACGTGAAATTGAATGATATATTTTTTTTATAAAGTCAAAACCATTTTCTTTCAAATTAAAAGTTGTTTTTATTGAAAACAAAAGTGTTGCTAGGAATAAGTATAAAATTAAATAGTAATGTTAGGATATCGAAACATTTTTGTATAGGCCAGAACGATATAGTGGAAACGCGCTCTAAGATCTGAGTAATATACACACCACTACATATGCAAAAATTTCTCCAAGCTAATTTACCTGTAGTCATATAATATTCATCCACCGATTTAGATTTTAATTTTTTCAAAGAACCTAACTTCCGAGTTGTATGTTTAGTTAATAAAGACATCTTGTTAAATTTAAATTTAAATATCGAATAAACAAAATGTAAAAACGTTTAAAAACAAACAATTGAAAAACAAAGTTAATCTTCTATGTAATTTTCAATTAATGAAATAAAATGAAACAATGAAATTATTATTTCACCTTTACGTGTATGAAGTTAAGGATGAAAATCTTACAATAACAAGTTACAATGATGATGCGCTGCGCGAGCCGCTAGAATGTTCGACGTTCGATTGTCAATTTACCCCCGAGTATTAATATAAAATGGAATTATTTTATATTACGATTTAACCTAATATTACGTTTTAATATTAGTTATGTAGTAAGGATAAACTGTAACGTGAATGAATTATGTTTTGGAATGTGAAATTACTATAGGCCGATGTAAAATTAAGCACCGATGAAATATGTGATTGCTTAATTAGTTCCTACAATAATTAACTCTTTTGACTTGTACTTCTGAATATGTATTAAGTTTTAGAATATGAAATTGTTTTAAGTCGATTGAATTTAAGCACCGATAAAATAAGTGTTTGCTTAAATAGATCTTATAAAAACTTCCTACTTTGTTAAACAAAGAACCTAATACGAACGGAATTGAAATTGATTTTAGATTATGAATTACGTGTGACCAGTAATACCATAAGCTCTTGAATATGATAATTGATACGCAAATTCCCGGGTTTCGGCACCAGAAATAATGTAGAATCGCACCAAGCCGAAATAGCGGGTGGCTTCTACTAAATTAGGGAAAATTACGTTAACACAAAATCGATGTTCAGAAATAGTGAGCAGCAAAAACAATGCACCACGTACCTTTGAGATGCTGCAGCACTCGATGAATTAACGCCAATTATCCGATTCGCGATACACGTGTTTCAATGGCCGCCGCGTGCGCACAGCAGATGAGCGGCTCGATCGGAGGCGGAAGTAAAAGTGCCGTGGTCGGTGGTGCATGACAGTTGCAAAATAATTTGACAACCTTTGTTTGCATACTCTATGCCGAACATCGATAATAGACACCAAGATCAATTACACGGTAACGAAACAAATAATATTTTCAATAGTTTTGGTATGGTTAGGTACTGTGGTTTAAGGGTGCTATTACCGATTTTTAACAAAAAACGCTATTTTACGGTACCATTTTAACTCAAAGCAATTACACGTGAGAACAAAGTAATATCTTAATTTAAAGATAATATATTCAGTTCTACGATCATCTTATAAAAATTGTACGACGTCATACAAAATTGTCGCTGAAATACGATTTTCCCAGCACAATGATCGCATAAAATGCAAAAAAATGGGGTCTAAAACGGTACAATTTTAAGAAAATTAAAAGCCTAATCTATCTTCTTACCTATAAATTATTGAGGGATATATAGTCCTTTATAGATTCTGATAATTTTATTGTATCTAAATCAAAATTTTATTTCAATTATTAGCTAAATTAAAAATACTTGTCGATTTCTTCATACATTTTGCTCTCGCGGGTCGTCAGACCGCGCTCAGAAGCGCTCTTGGAAGGACGGGTGTATCGCTCCTCGTCCCAAAAATAAAACGAATTAGAAAAAGATTATTTTGCGTGCACTGTCGTTTTCGTGATTTGAAAATATATTTGATACTTTATAAGAGTAAACTGTATAAGTTTCATAAGTATTCCAATTATTTGTAATTTAAAATTATGTTTTAAAAATTACCTTGCCTGAGATGCTCTTTTCTATGGGTTGTTGAATAGATTGGTGGGGTAAAACAATTCAAGATGGCGTTGACGAAAATTTGACTTTTTTTCGTGATGGGTGTCGTTTTCATGGTTTTTGGGGTAGCTATTAACGAATATGAGGTCAAAATTATAATCCAAGATGGCGCCGACGAAAATTTTACATCTTTTCGTCATGGGTGTCATTTTCATGGTTTTTGGGGTAGGTATTAACCAATATGAGGTCAAAACTAAAATCCAATAGGGCGCCGACGAAAAATTTGACATATTTTCGTCATGGGTGTCATTTTCATGGTTTTTGGGGTAGCTATTAACGAATATGAGGTCAAAACTATAATCCAAGATGGCGCTGACGAAAATTTGACTTTTTTTCGTGATGGAAAGAAAGAAAGAAAGAAAGAAAGAAAGAAAAGTTTATTCAACACCACACACATAATAAAAGAAAAAAAAAATACACACAAAACAAAAGCAACAAATTAAAACGAAAAAAAAAATAAAATAAAAAATAGTACTTATTCCTAATCAGTGTGGTGCTAAAAAGGGTCGCTACTCAGCATGTGCTGCACTTGTTGTGAAGCGCTGATTTTCAGTAGCCCCTTGTTGGAGTGCCAGTCAATAGACTTGAATTATAAAATATACGTATTATAATTTCTTATGTATAACTTACTTAAATATAGGTAATATATAAAAATATAATAATTAGTAGAATACACAACACAAAGTACATATTAATAATAATAGTAATATAAACAAAACATAATAACATAATTTTACATATAGGTAATATAGATATGAAATACAATATAGCACAATAAACAATAAACACAATCGTACCCTCTAATATCCTATGCGACTAAGGCTGGTTACGAAACTCGGTAAGAAGCTGTTTTTTAA
Source organism: Colias nastes (assembly GCA_907164665.1). NCBI lineage: Eukaryota > Metazoa > Arthropoda > Insecta > Lepidoptera > Pieridae > Colias > Colias nastes. Next base: position 209,500 of record CAJQZM010040114.1, on the reverse strand, counting down.
AGCCATGTTTAAAACTTAATAAGGTCCTCGAGTTTCGTAATGGAGGCGGTAAATTATTCCAGCACTTAGTCGCACTATATTTAAAACTACCTTTAAAAATCGATGTATGGTGTTTAGGTACTGCCAGTTTGACGAGAGACGCCCTAGTAGTTATACCATTATTACATCCCATCCATGTCAGTTTATTATAGAGATACGCTGGGGCTTTGGTACTGATCACATCAAAGAGAAGAGATGCAAGATGTAAACGCCTACGATGGTCCATGTTAAGGATATTTGCTTTTTTTAAATAAGGCGAGATGTGCGTTCGAGCAGGAATATCCCAACAAAACCTTGCGCAAGCGTTTTGCACTCGTTGAATGGCGTTTTTAGTACGAGACAGGAGACGAGGACCGTACATTACATCCGCATAGTTGAGTTTTGACAAAACCAAAGACTCACATAGTCTGAGACGTAGACGAGGGTCTAGATAATTTCTTATGCGATACAATAGTTTTAATCGATAGAAGCAGTTTGCGATTGTCGTATTTATGAACTTTTCGAATCTAAGTGCTTCATCGAAAATTACACCTAGATTCCGAGCCTCACGCACACGTTCCAACGGAACTCCATTTACATGCAACAGCGACGTTTGTTGCTCAACTTTTTTAATAATTTGAGGAGTACCCAGTATCATATATTTGGTTTTTTCGGCGTTAAGCACTAATGCGTTATCCATTGACCATTTTGAAATGCTGTCTAGATCGTCGTTTAATTTTTGTATGAATTCGTCAGTATTATCAGGTTTAAAAGAGGTATATAATTGGACATCATCAGCGTAAATATGGTAGTGGCAGTACTTAATTTTCGATATTATATCTGCAGTGTACAAGACAAACAAAATAGGTCCCAAAATAGAACCCTGAGGTACTCCTCGTTTCACTGGACTACAATGAGAAAGAGAAGTAGTTCCGTCACTATTAGAGACCACTACAGTCTGCCTACGTTCACTAAGATAACTCTTAAACCAAGCAACAGATTCTGGGCAAAAGCCGTAATAGACCAATTTTGATAAAAGTAGGTTAGTATCTATGGTGTCAAAAGCACGTGAAAAGTCTAAAAGGACCAAAAGCGTTCCTTTACCACAATCTTGTTCGCATAAAATATTATCCAGCACATCTGTCAATGCCGTTACAGTACCTCTTCGCTTTCTGAAACCAGATTGAAGGTCGGGCAGTATGTTATTGGACTCAAGATAATCCATTAACTGTTTGTGAACAATCTTTTCAAGGATTTTGGAGCAACATGGCAAGATGCTGATAGGCCGTAAATCTTTAACAGATGCAGGATTACTTTTCTTTGGAAGTGGTCGCACCAATGCACTCTGCCACATCGCCGGAAATGTACCACTTTTTAAAGATACATTAATAATGTGCGTCAAGATAGGTAGTGTCTGTGATATTGTGAGGTTAATCATATCTAGAGACAAGTCATCAATACCTACTGCTTGAGACTTGAGACTCTTTAATGCCTTAAGTACAGTATCTTCGCTCACAGGCTTCAGTTCGAAAGAGGCATTGCTTATAAAGCGATGTTCGTTGAAGTAAGCTAAGTAAGATGTTGGTACGTCGTTATTGATAGGGACATTTAGGAAATGTGCATTTATAATATTGGCGTCACTGATATGCGCTGGAAGTATGAAGTCATCTTTTAGTTTAATCTGTACATTATCTTTTATATGGGTCCATAAGGCGCGTGGATTTTGTATGTTAGAATTAATGTATGTTTCAAAGTAAGCTGTTTTTTCTCGATGAAGTGCAGATGCAACATATTTTTTTAAATCGATATAGTAGTTTTTGGCACTATCTGTCTTACAAATTTTAGCCCTGGCTTGAGCTTCGTCTCGTCTTTTCATCATTTGTTTAATATTATACGTCAACCAAGGTGGCTGTTTCAATTTGACGTATATATTTTTCCTAGGCGCATGTGAATCGAAAATTTCTACCATACTACTTGTGAACAAAGTAACGATATCGTTGACATTTTTTATTGATAACAAGTACTTCCAATCAACTGCGATTAACGATTTATTAAAATAATTATGATCTATATCCCTTATACATCTACGCGAGATCCACCTTGGCTTTGTCCGTTCCTTTAAAATATTCAAATGGCAAGATATAACCGAGTGATTACTAAGAGAGGCAATGTGATCAACTGTTACACTAGATACGCCTGCATTGGTACAAATTAAGTCAATTAATGTTTCACTGTCATTTGTAAAATGAGTAGGTTGAGACACAATTTGGTTCAATCCCGCTGATTGTAAAAATTCGGATAACTTTTTTGTATTGTTGTGATTTTTGTTCAATACGTTCACGTTAAAATCACCTAAAAGTACAATATAGTCACTAAAAATGAATGTGCCTATGGAGTCAATGAGAGCATCAAAGAATGTGTCGACGTCTAACCACGGCGGCCGGTACGCAGTACCGATAACAATTGTGCGTCCACGACTTGTTATTTTTATCCACATCTGTTCAACGGGGTGTGTCACTGGATGTGTTAATATGCGGTACGACAAGCTCGATTTAAGATAAAATCCAACTCCACCTCCCCGAGAACGTACAGTCTGTGGCCGAGGGATATGGCGTAGGCGGTAACCCGGCACACTTGGTGCGCGCCCTTCCTCTCCCTCACGCAGCCATGTTTCGTTGATTGCCATGATATCGACAGCGTGACGATCCATTGCCACCATAAACTCATCATGGCGAGTGCTAAGAGAACCAGGGTTAAGAAAACCAATTTTTATTCTGTTTCCCCTATCGAACATGAATGAAATATAGTTATTTTTTGAAAAGTATTGTATTTGATAATAATTGTGTCTAATTTTTTATATAAACAAGAATAATTGTTCTCAGTTAATAAAAAGTAATACAAATGCATGTTATCATATATTTTACACATATAAACATTAGAATTAATTAATAGTATTGTAATTATACAAATATAAGTAAGAAATATAAGTAAATATATTAGTATACACACATATTCTTTAAATACTATACAAGACACATACAATATTATTAATAAGATATAATATATTATAATAGAGGTATATACTAACGTTTGTAGAATACCCCAATTCAGCACCACACTGCCACAATAATGATTAATAAACCTTAAACCAAAAACAGTATCCATTAGTAACTTAATAATTAACAAACTAAAATAATTATGATAAACTGCAACAGTATCATAATTCTTAAATCTATATCTAAACATTTTACTCGGTTGATATTTTATAATTAATGAAAAATTACAAATATTTTTATTTTTGCAAATATAACAAGTCTTCCTATAAAATGCTGATAGCTTTTTACATAAAAACAAATTATATACAGTACAAATATTTAGAATTAAATTGTTCAAACGGCAATACGACAAAAAATTTGTTTAATGTCCTCTTCTGACTTTATACAAAAAGATTGAGAATTTGATTCACATCTAGCATATATACGTCCTGCACGGGTCCAGATATAACGCCATTTCATTTCAGTACCTTTTTGACGAGCCATATAAAACAATCTACGATTAGTACTAGTTAAATGTTCATTGACATAAAAGCGACGAGGCTCGCCGCCGATATCAGTTCCCGCGGTGTCTGCGCCGCGATGCACGCGTGCAGCGCGCAGGAGGTCGTCCCGTACCGATCTGCGCGCCAAGCGCACGACGATGGGGCGCGCACGAGACGAGTTATTAGGGGCATTATTCAAAGGCCGCCGACCAGATCGATGCGCGCTTACTATGTCACGTTCATCCAACTGCTGACCAATTTTACGAGCAAGCGTCACAGCAATGTGCGTGAGGTTCTCGGCGCTGTTCTCTGGAATGCCCGTTATCTCGACGTCATTCATCAGGTTGTCCTGTTCTGACTCATTGAGACGGTGTTGGAGCTCCGCAACCGATTTAAGCAGGCTATCACAGTTATCAGACTGGGCTTGTGTCAAGGTTTTATCCTCTAACTTTGAGACCCTATCTTCCACTTCATCAAGTCTGGTATTTATCTGTGATATAGCCAGTGTTAACTGTGACATATCTCTTCGAAAACCGGACAGCTCTGTGCGCAAAAGCTTGATCTCATGAACCAGCGACGGCGCGTCCTGCTGCATTACTGCATCTAAGAATGCGTCGGTATCTTCGTTGGCTGGCATTGGGGGAGTACTCTTACTGCAGCCTTTACAAAGCCATTTCGGACTGATACGTGAGTTTGTGTTCATGTTTACACACGGCACGGCGGTGATGGGTGTCATTTTCATGGTTTTTGGGGTAGCTATTAACGAATATGGGTCAAAATTATAATCCAAGATGGCGCCGACGAAAATTTTACATCTTTTCGTCATGGGTGTCATTTTCATGGTTTTTGGGGTAGGTATTAACCAATATGAGGTTAAAACTAAAATCCAATATGGCGCCGACGAAAATTTTAGGTACATCATTTCGTTATGGGTGTCATTTTCATGGTTTTTGGGGTAGCTATTAACGAATATGAGGTCAAAACTAAAATCCAAGATGGTCGTCGAATTTCAAGATCGCGTCATGGTAATACTGTCGCGTTATGGAGCAAGGTGGCGATTTTGGTATCTATGAATCTCGCCAAAGAAGTTTCACTCCTGACACGTTTTCTCGGCACACACGTTCTTTTTTATTTTATTCTCTTCGTTTAAATGTTTTAGATAAACTTTATTTTAAATAAAGTTTAGCGAATATATTTAAAGTTAGGATATCTGTCAGAATATTAACACAGATGATGGTTGCCACAGAGTTGCGTTTTATATTACATTTCTAAATATGCATTTCAATGTTCTTTAAAATTGTTTTTTTTAAGACTTTCTACAAAACTGTAGTTGTTAACGTTTTTGTTATTTTATTTAAGTTTACTTTAAAGGAGTAAGAAAAATATACCTAATTATAGACGGTTACATTGGGGATTTGGTAATACATAGCTGTCTCAAAAACCTTGAAAATGACACCCATGCCGAAAAGATGTAAAAGTTTCGTCGACACCATCTTGGATTTTAGCTTTGACCTCATATTGGTAAATAGCTACCCCAAAAACCATGAAAATGACACCCATGACGAAATGATGTCAAATTTTCGTCGGCGCCATTTTGGATTTTAGATTTGACCTCATATTGATTAATAGCTACTCCAACTCCTTGAAAATGACACCCATGACGAAAAGATTTCAAATTTTCGTCGGCGCCATCTTGGATTTTAGTTTTGACCTCATATTGGTTAATAGCTACCCCAAAAACCACCCACATTTGCAAATCTGTTTGCTACTTAGGAAAAGTTCAGATTTAAAGATATAGGTAATGTGACGAATTTAATTTACATATTTCATTCCGACTGTTTCTCGGAATAACATACATTTACTAAGAATTGCATACAATGCCGGGTTTAATATATTACCGGTAACATAATAATATTATGTATGATAATAATTCTTAAAAAAGTATTTTATACATTTCTTAAAAAGCTTCGATATTGTATACAATAATACAATTCATATTCAAATTATTGTAAAATAGTCACACTTTTTTTGGTTGAATACACTAAAATACTTGTCCGATTGAATTGTCATAATTAGTCGTAATTAAAGTATCATACAAGCAAGACGTATTTTTCTTTATAAAATCATCATTCAGTATATCGCAATCTAAATTGAACCCTAGTGACCGAACAATAATTATAAGGATCGTACCTACTAATAAAAGTAACAAAATGAATTTTTAAAGTTCCCAGTAATCTTCTGGAATCAATTTCAATAAAAATATTAAAAAAAAAATAATATCAAGTATGAAGATGATCTATAAAATGGATTGCGCTATGTTTACGTGAGCGTGATGTCCCGCGAACCACGTTGCGACGTTAAATACCTAAATTTGAGTAACGCAGATTTGTGACAGCGTCCTTAATAATAAAATCATTGGTCTAATTAGCAATATTTTGTGTTCTATGCGACTGAAACTTGTAAAATATAGAAGTGGTTAGTAAAGAAACAACGAAATCTCGATTTAAACACCAATACCATGTAAGTACAGATACAACAACTTCTGTATTTAACACTTGTTTAACACTATACCAATGACATTACAAAAGAATTTGGTTAAGCATTTCTATTAGATTTCTTGTTTAAATACACAGAAACATACCCCGAAAATCTATTACAAAATTCTAGTTTAAGTATAAATTATTACCTGATAATACTATACTGTAAGCACCCTCCACGTCGCGTCCATGGATTCCTGATACGGGAGGCCGATGTACTCCCGATTCTGACAGCTAAGGTTCAAAACAAAAATAAATAAATAAATGATACTCTAGATCATAATAAATATTGTACTATAAAAATAACTTTAATTAATAAAATGTGTTTTATTTTCATCAAGATTGATAAACGTAAGTTTTAAAAAACATATCCTTCCCAAAAAATATAATGGTATTAAGTATTATAGGTATGTATAACTTACTTGAATCCTAAATCTCCAACACATCCCAACTTCAATACCAGGAATGGGTCCAAAATGATTTGGTGGCATGGCACATGTTTTTGTTTTACCTGTGATTTTAAAAGAAATTTCTCCATAATGCAAGCATAATTAAATAAATTAGTGAAAGGGTTGTTACTAATTATTTAGATTGATCTTAAACTGAAACTTTAAATGTTTTTAAGTGTCAACAAAAGTAGAAAATGTTCATTTAATTCATCACCCTGGCATAGTTTGAAAAATGAAAGATAATACCTTAAACATAATTATGTACAAGTTTAATTTGGAATTAAAAATCTAAACTAAAAAGGCAATCATAATTCATAAAACCCTGATTAAAGAAATCTTAAAAAGTTGTTTAATATCACTAGATTGTATAAAACAAAGTCGCTTTTTCTGTCCCTATGTCTCTATGTATGCTTAAATCGTTAAAACTACGAAACGGAATTTGATGCGTTTTTTTAATAGATAAAGCGATTCAAGAGGAAGGTTTAACTATATATTTTATAAGGTTTTAGACAAAGCGGGCAAGCCGCGGGCGGAAAGCTAGTAGAGAATAAAACATATATGTAACCAAAATTTTACATACCAACACAAGCCATTCCCCTCCCCCAATCCCTATTAGTCTTCGAGCTATTAGTTTTCTTCGTCTGTTTCCCCGCACCGGGGGCTATCACTTCATTAGTATCCCGTTTGCAGGAGGGACAGTACCAGTCTTCTTCTGGAAGTTTGGTGAGGGGAGGGTCGAGACATTTCATGTGGAAACCGTAGTTGCACTCGTCACAGAGGATTATCTGTTTGACATTGTATTGTTGTAAACATTAATTTGGAAAAATTACTACTTATAGAATTATTCTAAGAGTCGGGGCAGATATGGCGGAGCGCTGCGCAGCGCCTTTTTCATTGTCCAACTATTATCGACATTGTCTTCATTAAAATAAAATAGCAAAGCACAGTGCGCTACATTTTTATGTAATTTGGATAGATATTAGAGGTAGATTTTAGTCTGAATAAGTAATAGGCTGCTTACAAGCTATTCTACAATATAAGTAATAAAAATGAATCACAAAAAGTGTATAATTCAAGCATAAATAATTTTAAAACTAGTTTAGGCAAGTTATCCTCAGCCAATTCAACTATGAAAATGAATGTGATAATATACAATTAAATATATATATTTTCTAGGTGCCTGTTACACATAAAGTATTTTATGAATTATGCCAATAATTTGCTGTATTTATTTAAATCTGGTCAGATTGAAAAAAACCTTCTTAATAATAAAACAATAATTACCTCTTCAGGCGATTCTTTCCCAGCACATGTATAGCAACCACATTCTTTGCAGGTCGCATCTTCGTCATCTCGACACACCAAGCAGTTCAGTGGTTTCGATCCTACGAGTTTTATTCAATTTTATATATTATGTTACATTATTCTATTATAATAAAATGTATAGACCAAAAAGTGTTTTTGTTAGTTTCCAAATCCCTTACACATTAACAAGACTTTTGATATCACGATTATGCTCTCTAGATATATTTGACTTAAAATAATTACACATTGTGATGGGTTTTGTTCAGCCTTTATAATTTTTGTTAATCAAGTAATAAGTGTTATACTTTTTCTAAAATATTGCTAAAGAGCAAATAAAAAAAAAATCATCGTGCAATCAAAAGAAAACTGCTCTGGACGGCACTTGAGTAGTAGTAGAAAAATCTTTAAAACAATGAACTATCATAACAATATAATCTTTTAAGGTTTAAGAAAACTAAATCTTACTCTTTTCCGGTGGTTCCGCTATCATTTTCTTATAATCTTCAGTTCTATCTGCGAGTGGCACAACTTCCTCGATAGCAAATATTTTATCATGAACATATGCTTTGGTATCATTTTGTGGTATAGCCTCTTGACCTAAGTACAATGTGCCAATGAGCTCATAGTTCTTCCGTAGCTTCTTTACTTCGTCCACTTTGAAATCAAACCTATAATTAATTACAAGTTTAATGAAACGAATTTCAGGTACTAAGGCTACAAAGCTTAAAAAATTATTGTAACTGACTATCAACCTCAACTATGTATTTAAAATTTCTTTGGATAAAATTCAAATATAAGGTATAATGGTAAGCCTTTAAAAAAAAAATTTCTGGATTGACAAACATGTTACTTATTCCTCAAAAGACATGTTTCACTATACTATATGATTTATATTTATTCATACATTTATAATAAAAACTTACCAATCTCCTTTTTCTAAAGGTTTATTTGTATTGTGATTGATCATAACTTTGCGTCCAGGTTTCAAATCCTTTATGTCAATTACTGTCCTAGCCCTTGGTCTTATTTCTTTAAGCTTACAATATAAATCTGAATCCTCCTCACTATAAAAATAATATTCTTAATTATTTGATTTCCTTAAAATGTGTGTGATATACATTATGTATATAATCTTACTTGATATTTTACATTAATTCTACATCAAGTGAAAACGCAAATTTTCTTGTAATAATATAATAAATACGACGTTTCTACTATTTTATTATATGAATAATTATATTTTTACACATTGGTTCATTATTTGAAACATTTTAATTTACTCTTCAACCGAAGACTCTTCAAGTTTCTCATTATATCAATTAACAAAAAATCAATATGAAGTTTAGTTTTAATAACAAATACAATAAACTGTAACCAGCTTAAAAAAAATACACTAGCTCTGATTAAAGAAGAATATTACTAATGTAATACTTACTCATCCTCCAATTGCACCTTATACAATAGATATTCTTCTCTACTTTTCGAATCTTTTTCTTTGTTGACTTTCTTTGCCTTTGCATGTTTAACAAAGTACTTTTCTATTCCCTTAGCTTTGGGACTACTTTTTTCACCTTCTGGTGGTTGGTTCTCTAAATCACTCTTGTCATACTTTATTGAATCATCAGATAAACTGTCAGCATTTAATACACTGTCGGGAGTATTTGGTTCATACACAATTCTGACGATTTTACCCTCAAACCATGCACCTTCTTCTCTATCTCTCATGTCTATTAAGTCACCAACTGCATATAAGGAGCTTTTGGCATCTGAAATTAATGTCATGAATCATAAATATGTAATGATAAACCTGCCATTTTTTACAAGTCAAGGAATATTGTGCGGCAGTCATCACAGCTTATGAGCAATTTATTTATATTATATTATAAATCTTTAAAATCATTTACCTTTATACACAATCCCCTGGTCCTCAGACTTTTTACTTTCATTATCACGTTTTTCCTCTGTTTCTATTTTCTTTTCTGACTTATCAACTTGTGTGACCATAAGTTGTACCACATCGTTGAGCTTAATATTGTAGTCATGAAAAGTGTATCCATTTTCTAACTGCAATATCATTTAAGAGTAAGTCCATACAAACAATGATTGAACGTAAAGATAGCAATTACAATATATACAGAATAGATAAGATACCATTAGATAAATAATTCCTAGAAAATCTCTCGCTTGGCTCCATTTTGCAGCAAAATCGGTGGTAAATGTTAAAAATATGTATTGACGTTTCAAAAGTGCTTCTCGAAGAAGTCTAATTGAATAAATAAATGTTTGAGTTGAGTTTGAAAATTAATTGAAACATAACTTATTTGGGTTATCTAGATAGATAAAGATGTGTAGCAGTGCAGAAATATGAATAATATGTGGGTTTTGTTAAAATATATCCCACCAAAATGGCTGCTCTTTAAATGCATGCATGATTCTAGTTAATTCATGTATCATTTATAGTTTATTGAGTATAACATATTTAACAGATAGAATAGATTGCTGTGCATAATATCTAAGTGCATTCGCATTTCAATTCATATACGTTTTATACTTTTACAGATTTTTGACCATAAATATATGTAAACAGTCGCATCGGTTAGTTCACAAATAAAAGACATCTTTCAAGCTTAAAATTTAAATAAATACAGAATGCTTCTTACCAACTTTCCTCCATAAAACAAGCGTTGTAACTTTGGTTCTACATTAAACTTATCTTTTATAATACTGCGAAATTTCTCTATTTTTGTCAACTTCGAATCGACCACTACAATGGTATCAGGTTTCCCAAAAAATCTAACCCTTACGTGCATTTTAAAAACTTAAAACAATATGTAATAAATTTAGAAGAATACAATAAACTTTTGTAAATATGTGTTCAGTTCAAGCATTCAGCTGACAAATAAATTGGCGCGAATTTCTCTAATGTCAAAATGGTCCATCATGAAAAGAAGGCCATAGATAAAAAGAACATTAACCACAGGTTAGGTATTCACTTGATAAAATAATAAAATCAAATACATATTCCTCAATAAAGATTTCTTCATGAAGGTATTTTTATTATTGACTAGCTGCCCCGTCAGACTTTTTTCTGCCCTGTTGCCCCTTATTCGTATATTTTCTTCATAAGAACCATCCTTGCAAAGCACAAAAACGTAATAAAAATTAGCCAAATTGGTCGAGCCGTTCTCGAGTTTTACGCTTAGCAACACAGAGATATTTTATTGTTATTTATTACATTTTTTTTTGGCCTAAAGGTTTTATTCATATAATATAGCATTATCAGACGTTGTTTTGCCCCACTGCTCCTTTTCATTTTGGTTCTCCCGTCTCCGTAAGAACCTTCCTGCCTTAACGAAAACGTTAAAAAACCCAGGCCAAATAATTTTACAGTCATAATTAATTAATATTTCGCAGCAGTTTCGCAGCATTCCAGACGATGATTCGTTACACAGGGCCGGATTTAGAGGTCCAGAGGCCTCGGGGCAACAAAGGAGTGGAGGCCCCCTCGCCCCAAATTATTTTCCAAATAAAATGAACAATTTTTCTCAGTCGAGTTTTTCAATAAATAATTTATTGTGAAACCAAGTAGATTCTCTTAGTATGTAGGTAAAGGTAAAAGTGAAAAAAAAATATCAAAGGAAAAGATGTTTACTAGTTTTACTAGTTGGAATTTGAAAGTTTTTTTTTCCGAAGTCTCTATTGTGGGGGCCCCCTGCTTGTGGAGGCCCCGGGGCTTTCGCCCCGGTTGCCCTCCCCTAAATCCGGCCCTGTCGTTACAACAATATCGTTAGAGCGATAAAAATAACGACCCATTAATTAACTAACAATTAGTTGACCGTACGCGTTATAAAGATTAAGAAATACAATTTATTAAATGTTCGAACTGTGTTCAAACATGTTATACTTTTTAATACAATTTTATTGTTTTTCATATCTTGTACAAAATGTCTTAACTCGACAAGCTTCACTAGTAATATTTTAATTATTGTCTCTAAAGTTTTATTGGAAATCAATATAAACGCAAACTAAATCAAAATATAATATTATTGTATTTTCTCAGCACCCAGTTTTGGTCGCACGTTCTTCTTTAGATTGGATGCCAAGTCGAGTTAATTCCTTGTACTCAGATGTTGGAGCTTGGAGTGGAAAGTTTGTTAGTATCTTTAGGACATAATATATATACTTACTTCAAGAGTTATCTTTTATAAATCACATTCAATAAATCAATTTACAGCGACCCGTAATGGATGAAATTGAATCCGACGAAGCTCTCCGATTTTACCAGTTTCTCAATTATTTAGATGGCGGTAGTTTTGGAACAGGTAAAATATTATATAAGACAATCTAACATTAAGATGAGAAATCTAAGACGTTTTCGATAGATATGTTGGACACATTCCATTACAAAACGAAAGTCTGGTAATTGCCGGACTCGGTATAGGTGAGTGAGCGAGATGTAATCGATTGTAGACATGAGAGTGAAAGAGAACAATGAACGCGGGTTGCCGCTTGAAAATTTGAAAATTATTGTTGGTGCATAGGTAACCTATATTATATTCTCTTGATTCGTCATATTTACTGTTTTAACTTCTAATATTGTCTTTTATACTACTCTAGGGCCTATTGACGAATTCGTTGATGCCATGAATAGACTGGCTTCTTATATGAAACAACAAAATAGTAGAGAAACGCAAGTGAGAGGTATGCGGGAATTGGAGGCTATCAATGGAGAAAAAGGTAATTATTTGATACTACATGTGTTTAAAAGAGTATTACTTTTCGCTTTCTAAGACGTATACTCAGATCTTAACTATGCAACGAATTTTATCCATGATGCGGTTTTTTTAGTAATATGCAAAATTGCACACGTGCAAAGCCACCCGGAATCGCTAGTTTTATTTCAATACTGATCCTTCAAAATCAAAGCAGACTATTATAGGGTAGATATTACTTAGGGTAATTTATTAGAAATGATTAATAGTGTAATTTTTGGTGCTGCTCGCTCCATTGCTACTACATACTTGATATTAACAGGTAACAGCATCAAAACGGTTTTGGAAATAAGTACAGTTATAATGCGTAAGAAACGCAAATTCTTTTGTACTGGCGAAGTGAAGGAACCTATCGTGAACAATAATATTATATGCAAGGATCGGATTTTACTCCCCATTGCCGGTACATCATGTAGAGACGCTATAATGTACTGGCACCCAGACTTAACCGAAGAACATTACTGCGTTGGTGCTTTGGAATCTAAAAGCCCAGTACACATTATGGATATCGAAGGTAATGTTCGCAAAAAATAGAAACATTTTAAATTCTGTAGAATATTAAATAAAAATTATAACAATTTACAGGTGAAATGTTTTGTAAGGGAGACGATTATTCGAAACGAGAATATTTATTGGCATGCGATTTTTATGAAGACCAAGAATCACCAGTTGCTGATTTACTTCAGTATTACCCCGATCCTGATCCTGAAATAAGTCCTAAATTGTATTAATTGAATAAAATATTGAAATACTAGATATTGTTGATTTATTTTCATTATCTGATTAGGTACCTTTATACTAATTTAAACTAATATTATAAAGAGGAAAGGTTTGTAATTATGTATGTATGTATGGTTTTCACGCATAAACTACTAGACATATTTCAAAAATTCTTTCACCATTAGAAAGCTGTATCTTCACTGAGCAACACAGGCTAGGTTTTATCCCGGAAATCCCACGGGAACGGGAACTATGCGGGTTTTTCTTTGAAAACGTGGGCGAGTCCGCAGGCGGAAAGCTAGTGTATAATATTTTTGAAGTAATGTACGGCAAAACCCTTATTAGTTTTAATTAACATCTAGCAAACACATTAAACATTTTGAAGTAGAGTTTATGAACTTTAATTAAAATCAATCAACTTCTTAGTTCTTAGGTATTTAACCAGATGTACAAATTATTAAAATTCACTGTACACTGTTGCCATCCAAAGCAAACAGTATTTATTTTATGTTAAGTAGATTACTATATTTCTGGTTAATATTTATTTTTAATTAATAAAAGGTCATATTATTTAATTTTAATTATTACTTATTGGTGGTAGTGCTGTAATTGCTATGGAGTTTGTATAATCTGTGGAAGCAGTGTGCTCAAATCCTAATTTTCAATTTTTAATAGGTATTGATAGGTATTCGATTTGTGTAGCGCGAAAATTATGGGGATTAAATTACTGTCGCGTTATTTATTTTTAATTTTTTAAGTTGTCGTTACATATTTATATTATAAACTATTATTTTTTGGAGCTTCATCCTTGTAATGAATTCTCTTACGTCCTTCATGTAAGATATTCATTCAAATTAATAAAAATGCCGTATTTTCTTCACGTATAGGTTAGATAGTTGTACTAAAAACTAGAGAAAGTCCGCGGTGTGCGGACCTGTTATAATAGAGAAAGATTTCTTGTAATACAGTCGATAAAGTGTTAATTAACGATGGCTGAAGAACGTGTAAAAATGCGAAAGCAGCTGGGGTTGTTGGAAGGAGTTGCAATAATATTGGGGATAATATTCGGGAGTGGTATCTTTATTTCGCCGAAGGAAGTTTTGGAGAAAACGGGGTCAGTTTGGGGTGCTTTGTCTGTATGGGCTGCCTGTGGAGTTCTTGCCACTCTTGGTGCTCTTTCTTATGCTGAATTGGGTAAGTTTTTATAGAAAATGTCACAGTACATTACATTTTCATGCCTTATGATTTTAAGCTATTAGAGACACGATAGTTCGTTAAAATAACTGGTTTTTGTTTTTGTTTTTTATCTCCAACGAATTTTTCGAAAAGAGCTATCATAAATTGTATGAGAACAGAAATCTTCTCTCATAATGCTATTTGGTTACAATCTAGTATGACCACACCCCGGACACTCCATACAAAATGATCGTTTTGACAGTCACACTGTAGAGACTGCAAATGTGTGTGTTAACGCTTTATGGTTGGCACATTTGTGACTAGCGTAAAAAAAAATTCGCGTTTTTCTGATGAAATACATCCGTAAACAGCACAATATCTAACCATTTTCTACGAAAAACGATAATCACAAATCCAAAATAATAAAATTACTTTAAGTCAATTTGATTAATGTTGTCAATCTTCGTTGCGTATCGTCCTTGCAGAAAAATATGGCCCATTTTATGTCTGATCGCGCGGGGGTGAGGTAAGTTTAATTTTGGCGGGAGGCGGAGAGTGTCCGTTCTGTAGCGTTTAGCTACTATTATGTATTCTGTGGTATGACATAAAATGAGTTGTTGCAAACCAAAAAAAGATCCGATAAAAAGAAGAAAAGAAGTAACTAATGAAATATAAAAAGTAGCTTTTAGAAGCAATTCAAATAAAACTTTCACATTTTATTAATGTCAAGGATACAACATTGACTTCTTTTGAATAATAATGTAATTTGTATACCAATAATTTAAATTGAATAGGTTGTTTTGTACACCAAACTTTAGAGGTTTGAACCTTATATGAATGACAATAAAATTGAAGATTTACTCAATACTAAAGTTGATTGTATTTTTAATGATAATGGGTCTCTGACTATTAAACTCATCCACCTTTTTTTCATAAATAGTATAAGTCAAACTTGGACATTGGGCATATTTTGTTAACTCCTAGACAAGAGAACGGAAAATGTACGGAAAAACACTTGAAAGTCATATGCATTGAAGTGATTGTAATAAAACTTTCGACTTTATTCATAATCGATGTTCACACTTTTTGATTTATAATCAATTTAACAAATCTAGGTAGGTATATGTATTTTTTCCACAATTATTATTATTATTAGCCTTTGATCAGACTTTTGAAGACATGTATGTATTATATATGGTAGGTTTGATCCATCTCTGCGTGTCCGTTGGCCAGTTGGCAAAGGCCTCCTCCAATCTCTTCCATTCGGGCCTTTCTATGGCCACTCTACCCCAAGTTGTGCCCGCTACCTGTTTGATGTCATCGTCCCATCTTTTTTGGGGTCTACCTCTCTTTCTCTTTCCTTCTCTTGGGTACCACTGTGTAGTTATTTTGCTCCATTTTTCTTTACCCCTGATCATGTGCCCCGCCCATTTCCACTTTTGCCTTCTTATCTTCAGTGTTATGTCCTGGACCTTAGTCTTGTATCTGATGCTGCTTTGCTTTATTTTGTCTTTTCTTTTGATGCCAGTCATGCTCCTTTCCATGGAATTTTGACAGATGCGGAGTTTATTTGTTATGTTTTTTGGTAGAGCCCACGTTTCACTTCCATACGTCAGCACAGGTAGGATGCATGTGTTGAATAGTTTAGCTTTAGTTGAAATATGTAGGTTATTGTCTTTCATTACTTCTTTAAGAGACCAATACTTTTTCCAGCCATTCACAACTCTTCGATCAACTTCCTTGCTTTCGTTGTCCTCTGGGGATATTAGTTGGCCGAGGTAGATGTAATCTTCAACGTATGACATTTGTTTTTGTTCCAGTGCTACCGGGTATTTTTTGCCATTGTTCATAATTTTGGTTTTGTCCGGATTTAGCTTTAATCCTGCCTTCGCACTTTCAGATGCTAGGTCATTTATCATCTTGCTTAAGTCCTCTGGTGTTTTTGCAAATAATACAATATCATCCGCGAATCTTAGGTGCGTCAGCGTGCGGCCATTTATCATTATGCCCATGTCTTTCCATTTCATATTCCTGAAGATCATTTCCAGTACCGCCAGGAAGAGTGTTGGTGAAAGGGGATCGCCCTGTCTCACACCTTTTTGTATTTGAAACCTATTTCCTTCCTTTTCTAGTTGTATGCAAGCCGAACTGTCTTTGTATATGTTTCTGATAATTCTAATATAGTTGTGCTCTATTCCTAGTTCCTTTAATGCTTCCCAGATTTTTGAGTGTATCAGAGAATCGAATGCTTTGCTGTAGTCTATGAAAGCTATGTAGTATGTAAGCTGATATTCCGTGTATTTTCCTATGATTTGTCTTACAGTATGGATGTGGTCTAGTACCGAGAAGTCTTTGCGGAAACCTGCCTGTTCTATTGGTTGTTGCTCATCTAGTTTCCTTCCTATTCTTCCCAAAATAACCTTTGCAAAGATCTTGTAAATGTTAGACATTAGGCTGATGGGACGGTAGTTTCTTATGTCGCAATGATTTCCTTTTTTGAATATAAGGATAATGGTGGATTCAGTCCATTGTTTTGGGATCATTTCAGTGTTTATTACATTGTTGAAAATATCGGTTAAAATTGGTGTCATGATTGCTTTGGTCAACTTTAGTATTTCATTTGTTATGCCATCTGGCCCTGGAGCTTTATCAAGTTTCTGTGTGTCAATAGCTTTTTCAGTCTCTTCCAACATGATGTAAGGTATCGATTCATTATCTGGGAGTTCAATTTCTCTTTCATTTGTTTTATATTTGTACCATTCTGTGTAATAATCAGTAGCAATCTTAAGGATTTCGTGTCTATCAAACTTTCTCGCTCCACTGTTTTCCTCCATCTTTACAATCCATTCCTTCTTATTAGTTAATTCTTTGTATGCCTTTTTTATTCCTCCTGTGCGTCTAATATGTCTCTCTATTGTTTCCATTCGACGTTGTCTCCTGTCTTTCCTTATATTCTCTTTTATTTCTTTACTAACTCGGGCAATTTCTTTCCTGTTTTTTTCTGTGCTTTTTGCATTTATTTTTTCCACAATATACTTATAATAATATACGAGCATTTCTCCACAACTCTATTTTGCGTGAGAGAGAAACCAGCTAAAACTGAAACCACCCGAGTTCCTCCATGAAGCCTAGCAGCTTGTGAGGGCTGCTGAAGGATTCAGGGAGGGACCCGGGAGACCCCAGGTGTCGTGCCCTGTCCACAATATACTTATGAGCAATTACATTAAATGAAACAATATTCACAGGCACAGCTTTAGCTCAAAGTGGGGGAGACTACCACTACATTAATGAAGCCTTTGGACCCCTTCCCGCTTTTTTATATCTATGGGATGCTAATTTGGTGTTTGTGTAAGTTATTTTCTTGTCAAATAATATTTGTATATGCAGAATTTGATGCATTGATTTTTAAACAACATTACCTAGTACTATAAAAGATGTTCAATGCAAAGTATAGTTTTTTATGAGCAACATATTTAACAAAATCAAAAATCATAACAACTAGAGCTTCAATCATTTATTTAAATAGATACATAAATATTTGATATTGTCTACAGATGTAGAGAATATATCACAATAAGATTATTGCAGTATCAAATTTAGGATTAATTATTATTATAATACAGGTGGGGCAAGCAACAAAAAAGTAATATAGGTTATTATTATTATTTACATTAACCTTTTCTTTCAGACCAAGCACAAATGCAATTATGTCAGTAACCTTTGCAAACAATCTACTGGAACCAATATTTCCAAATTGTCCCATTGATCCTCTTTGTCAGAAACTAATAGCAGCTGTCACTATATGTGAGTATAATTTTTTTAAATGTTACATATTAGAATATAATATGTGAAAATACAATTTAAGTAAGAAAGAATCACCTAGAACAATTCATTATGTTTGAGTTTGAGTTTATTTGTTAGTTTTTACATAGCTTGGAAAACTGATGACTTATAATGATTAAACATAATAAAACCATAGAATTAAACTAATAAAAACTCTTTCAGGTTTCCTGACGTTCATAAATGCATATGATGTAAGATTCACAACTCGCATACAGAATGTGTTCATGTTTACAAAAATTGCAGCTCTTGTAATTATTATATTGGGAGGAATTGTGTGGATGGCTCAAGGTAATAATTGTTTTATTCAAATAGGAATTTAAATACCTTATTTCTTATGCAAAAATAATATTTTAGATGAGATGATAAATGCATTGAGAAAGCATTGCAATGGTTCCACAATAGTTTTTTTTAGATATTTGGTGAAATATAACATATCCCCAGATGTTTATGTATGTAGGTAGTATCTTGTAAATATTTTGCCATTAATTTCATGAATACCATTTTTTTTATGTGGCTTTGTAATCCATGCGACTTTTATAAATGCGAAAGTTCACCTGTTACGTTATCGTGTTGGAAATATTGTGTAAATTTAGATAAATTTTAACATAGGTCAGAAGCACTTCACATGTGTGATTGAAAAAAAACCTTTACGAATAACCTAAGAAAATTTTAGGAAATGTAAAATACCATGCATAGGCTGCTTTTCATCGCGAAAATGTAAAAGTGAGGTTAGAATATGGGTTATTTACGAACGCAAAACTTGTAAAATTTTACAGGAATAAAATTTACTTTTAGTTTGAAACAATAGCAATAACACAATAGGTGCACAAGGGAAGCCGCGTGAAAAGTCATATATTTATACTACCTCAAAATTTTTCTAAAACAAAAAATAAAAACTTTATTTGAACAAAGTTGAGCAAAGCGACTTATTTTACCCATAAGCGAATTATTATTATTGCAATGCATATTCAGTGTTAATTGTAGTTGTCTAACACAAGTAATACCTATATACGAAGAATTTTATGTAGCAAAATTCAATAACGACTTATTTAATTGCTTGCGTTTTACATATTAAAATTACTTTCACATAATTTTAATAACATTATCCGTGTCGTTAAGGTGGTGTGGAACATTTTGAAGATGGTTGGGCGGGCACAAAGACTTCTGTCAGTGATTGGTCTGTTGCATTTTATTCTGGAATATTCTCTTATTCTGGCTGGTGAGTTTTGTATACCTTTTTCTAAAAATTGAATAAAAACATGAAAAATTAGGATTAATACTATTTAATTCTCAATTGGCGATAAGACGTTTTAAGGTTAAATATGAATATTATAAATAATAGCATGTATTTAAATTTGGTCCAAATTAATCTGGTCAGGAAATAACATACATTTCATAAAACTATGCACGATATTTATATTTGGATACACATGGTATAATGTTTTAATAATAGATGAAAATGAAACAATGTTCTACCTAGCTACTTTGTACCAATATAAATTAAAATCAGAAACAAAAATTTATTTATTTCGCAAAGACCTAAATTAACATATATCCTACACTGCATGTTATTCAAAGTCTCACAAAGAATCTTAAAAAAAAGGGAAATAAAAATATTTCTTTAACAGGAATTACCTCAACTTCATGACAGAGGAATTGCGAGAGCCATTCGTGAATCTCCCAAGAGCTATCTATATATCTCTGCCGCTAGTTACTGGGATATATCTTTTGGCAAATGTGTCGTATCTTGCGGTGTTGGGGCCCAATGGTGTGAGAGCCACTGAGGCTATTGCTGTTGTAAGTATTATTTGATTGTGTTTAGATATTTGTTTGTATTTAGGATATTCAATTTGTATGTATGTATTTGCATAGATTTTTGGAAAAGTGGACTTGGCTGATATTGAAAAATTATGTATTTCTTGAGATGAAGCATTTAATTGCTAGGTAACGGAATAAAGAGCCTATTTGCTATTGTGAGCGATTTTTCTACCAAATTTAATACAGATGTTTATAAGTAGGATTTACATTTTAATTAGTTATTTAAATATGGTATTGTTTATATTGCAGTTGGATTAACATGAATCCAAGATGTATTTTATATGTTTCAATTCTACAATTCTTTACATTCTTTGTGTTTGTTGTTGTTTATTTAAATTATTTAATAATATACTTAAGACTACCTGTCTAAATTAACCCCCTTTTCCAGGACTTTGCAGTAGCCGCCCTGGGCTGGTTGAAATGGGCCATGCCTACTCTAGTAGCCATAGCGATACTTGGCGGTCTCTCTGTGCACATCATGACGTCATCGCGCATGTGCTTCGCGGGTGCGAGGAATGGGCATATGCCGGAATTATTGGCGCATATAAATGTTAAGTGCATGTCGCCTATGCCCTCGCTTGTGTTCTTGGTGAGTTTTGGTACTTTAGTGTTTTTTTAGACCTTTTTCAGGATAGTAGTTTGAAAAAAAAAGAAAAAAAAATTCATTGCTTATAATATTTCAAATTTTGCAATTTTTTAAGCAATTAATTTTCAAATTGTAAGCAAATAATTTTGTAACATTCACTTATTTTTTTTTTACTAATTTTGTAGTGCTCCATCTAGGTATTTATCTATCAGTGTAAAGGAGATTGCCCAAGTGACTATGGCACTTGGTATCGCAATCAAACTTATTGTGTCAAGATGAAATATAGCTCAATTTAAAGCTTGATGTTAGTACTTTTAGAAACGATTAAAGTTTTTATATAAATAAGCCGCAGTTCGCGACAATAAAAATAAAACAATAGTTTTATTCAACACTTCAAAAAAATACTTTATCGAGTTTAAACTAACGATGAACGTTAAGTTTTACATTTATTACATAGGTAATATTTTAATTTACAAGACAAATGTGAAAAGTAAATCGTAATAAACATTACCTATTTCAAAATAAATTACGTCGAACATTGCGTCGAACCTTAGCGTCGAACACATTCATTCAAGATTCATTTCAAATAGAAACTATGACATATGACGCAGGACGCTTGCAAGAGAGATAGATATATGTGTCAAAACAAAAACTTTTACTTTTATTTCTATTTATTTGGTATAATTACGACTTAATAGTGATAAATATGATCATTATAAATACAAATAGGAATTAACAATATCACGAACACGTGACACAATTAGTATTTTACCGATTCCATACGTGGTCATACATGTTTCAAAACACAAACTTTTAATATTATTTCAATTTATCCGGTATAATTAAGACTTAATAGTGATACATATGATCATTATAAATACAAATAGGAATTAACAATATCACGAATACGTGGCACAACTCAAATTTTACCGATACCACCCGTGGTCATTCTCCTTTCTTTATAGTCCATTGAATGAGTCCCTCCAAGGGGGGTCTAGAGTGCGTGAGTTAGTAACGTAAGATGTTTCTTCGGAAACATGTCAAGAGTCCCTAGGTAATAAACATACTAAAACCCCGGGACACTAGGAGGAGCCCCGGAGTGGGGGGAGGGGGGGAATGGGTCCATTTTTTCATTTTTCGCTTAAATCTCAAAAACGGTACATGTTAGAGAAAAACTTTCAAGGAAAAGTTGAAAGGCCATAAAATTATCTACAAGTTGTACCTAAATCATTTTTTTCTATTCGCAGCCGTTTTCGAGCTACATCCCATGAAATGTGAAAAATTCGAAAACTTTTTATTTTACCTAACTACCCTAATAAAATTCAATACCTCCTAAACGCCTCCATGGTGGTATCTGGTTTTTTTATCAATGATAGACCTAATTATGAGCAATCTATCTGAACCGGTCACAAGTTGCACTTTTGAGTTTTTTGGAAGAAAAAAATAAAAAGATCAAGTTCAGTAACTCAAACTACCCTAATATAATATTTTGACAATCGATTCCTCCTAAAGGCTTCCATGGAGGAATGTGTTTATTTTACCAATTATAGACCTAATTAAGAGCAATCTATCAGTACCGGTCACAAGTTGCACATTTGAGTTTTTTGGAAGAAAAAAAATAAAAAGTTCAAGTATCGTAACTACCCTAATAAAATTCAATTCCCCGTAAAGGCCTCCGTGGTGGAATCTGGTATTTTTATCAATGATAGACCTAATTATGAGCAATCTACTTACATACTTCTCTACAAAATATTATACAAGAAAAAAACGTTCACTCACCTATATACATATACACAGCCACACATGTCTTACATCTCACATATAACATACACCAAAGCTAGCCTAAAAGTACTTCTACGACAAATTCGATAATTCCGGAATTGAATCAATCCATCAAAGTCTCGATACCTTTGCTATAGCCAAATCCCTTACATGCGACATTGAAGACATGAAAACTGTCCTACCATTAGGCAAACGAACCTTAAAAATATTCTCTCAAAATATAAGAAGTATACAATGTAACATGCCTAATCTACAGGTTTTATTGTATAGATCGGGCATAGATTGGGACGTAATTATTCTCTCTGAATGTTGGCTTCGATCGTCACATAATATTCCCCTTTTAGAGGGTTACAGACATATATGCACAACCATCCATCAAACACAAAATGAAGGCGTTGTTATTTACTATAAAAACCGGTATGAAGTAATGGTGGATGAGCCTCATTTAGTTGATGCTAATTGTTTATGCTTAAAATTTAGTAACGAGATTTGTATTGTAGGTCTTTATCGCCCTCCAGGCCAACGTAATACTACTAATTTTATTAATTCTTTAGATACATTACTGACTAAATTAAACAACTATAAAACAATAGTAATTGGTGGAGATATTAACATTGACATAGGTCCCAATAGTACCGATAAGCGCTCTTTTGAATATTTAAATATTCTGGCGTATCATTGTATACTACCCGCTCATACTTTACCCACCCACCAACACACATGTCTAGATCATTTTATGATTAAAACAAAATTGGATACCACATGTTGTGTAGCTGCCTCATCTGTGACTGATCATGAAAGTGTTGCTATAACTATTAATTTGCAGACTAAACTTACCTTTAATCTATCAATCATAAAAAGAATTAATTATACTGAACTAGATAAATCTATCAATAAAATAAACTTTCAGTCAGTAATAGAGTACAGTGACGTAAACTTAGCAACAGACCACTTTGTCGCACTTCTAAATAATGCCATATTAGATAATATTCCTCCTTTATAGATTCCTCCTAAAGGCTTCCATGGAGGAATGTGTTTATTTTACCAATTATAGACCTAATTAAGAGCAATCTATCAGTACCGGTCACAAGTTGCACATTTGAGTTTTTTGGAAGAAAGAAATATTTTTTGATCGATTGATGTGATAAACATGGGTATGTAGTATGGGGAAATTGTTTGAGCCAAAATCATTTTTTACTGCGTGTAACTCAGAAACGGTAGGATATAGGAAAAAATGAATTATGTACAACTTGTAGATAATTTTATGGCCTTTCAACTTTTCCTTGAAAGTTTTTCTCTAACATGTACCGTTTTTGAGATTTAAGCGAAAAATTAAAAAAATGGACCTTTTCCCCCCGGAGTGGGGGGACTCCGGGGCTCCTCCTAGTGTCCCGGGGTTTTAGTATGTTTATTACCTAGGGACTCTTGACATGTTTCCGAAGAAACATCTTACGTTACTAACTCACGCACTCTAGAACTTTTTATTCAATGGACTATTAATAATTTTTTTGGGTATCTATATTTTATATTTCTTTCAGATGCTGATTTCGCTTATAATGCTGATTCCCAGCAATCTTACATCGCTGATAACATACTGTACTGTAGTGGAATCGTTCTTCACTCTTCTCAGTTGCAGCGCTGTGTTGTGGCTCAGATATAAGAAACCTCATCTTGCTAGACCTATAAAGGTAAACTAGGATGGCTAAAAGCATTTTATTATTGAATTTTAAAGAATTATTTATTGTTTTATTATTTATTTAAAATAGAGTACCAAGTCATAAATACTTGAAAACTGTTAAATTTTTAAAACTTAACTGAACTTCTTTTTCTTTGCCGTTCATTATTCAAAATGGATTTTATCAATTTTAATTTTACCCATTTTAAGCTATTCCAAGTATTAACAAACAATTCCTTGCAGGTCTCCTTGTGGATGCCGATAGTGTTCGTAGTGGTGCTGCTGGTGCTGATGATAGTGCCGATAGTGAGCGAGCCGGTGGCGGTGATAGCGGGCGCG